>MU917286.1:1553-12237 GCA_036418165.1 Cooperia oncophora | reverse complement strand
GAGATGTATGTATATGGACGTGTCTTGAGCCGCTGAATCCAAATCTGCCCTCCGAATTTGCGGAACGATTCTCTGAAGGGAGTTACGGACCATTTAATCTTTGCTCTGTTTGCTCAAGTTGAGAACGATAACTTCTTGCGGCAGAGCGGCCAATGGCCTAGTGGAAAAGCGCACTGACTCAGACACACGAGGTCGCATGTTGGAATCCTTGACTCTCAAAAATTTTGCTTTTGTTCAAAACACTTGATATGAGCCCCAAAAAACTTCTGTTTGGCCATTTTACCTAGTTCTTTGATTATTTGCCAACGGAAGGCGGCCGATTCTCCATTTCTGGTTCCTTTTGAAAACTTTTATATTGAGGATAACCGTTTCTAGAGCTTGCATAAGAAATGAGGATCTTACGGTTTAAGAGCACATGTGGTATTCTTCCACGAAATGATAGAAACAATACAAGTTCTCACAATGAGCACAGCGAATGAAAAAGTACTCTGCACACACGGTACAGTTACAGTTCTCCACAAGTCTGTCCTGTTGAGTTCGAAACACCTCTTCAGTACTGCTTCCCCTGGACTGGCAGAACTGTAACTGTACCGTGTGTGCAGAGTACTTTTTCATTCGCTGTGCTCATTGTGAGAACTTGTATTGTTTCTATCATTTCGTGGAAGAATACCACATGTGCTCTTGAACCGTAAGATCCTCATTTCTTGATGCAAGCTCTAGAAACGGTTATCCTCATAATAAAAGTTTTCAAAAGGAACCAGAAATGGAGAATCGGCCGCCTTCCGTTGGCAAATAATCAAAGAACTAGGTAAAATGGCCAAACAGAAGTTTTCTGGGGGCTCATATCAAGTGTTTTGAACAAAAGCAAAAGTTTTCAAGAGTCAAGGATTCCAACATGCGACCTCGTGTCTCTGAAGCAGTGCGCTTATCCACTAGGCCATCGGCCGCTTGCCGCATGCAGTTATCGTTCTCAACTTGAGCAAACAGAGCAAAGATTAAATGGTCCGTAACTCCCTTCAGAGAATCGTTCCGCAAATTCGGAGGGCAGATTTGGATTCAGCGGCTCAAGACACGTCCATATACATACATCCATTGCAAATAGCCGGATCGACGCTTGAGCTTGAAGCAGTTAAGGTTGATTCGTAAAAAGGCAGAAGTCATGAACTAAAAATCTTCAATATTTAGTAGTGGCAGTATATTTACTTTACTCAACTTTCGACGAAAAATGTGAGAATTTGGGGAACTCATTATATCTTCTGGCAGCATCTGCAACCATCTTGCAGTCCAGCAAAAAAGAGTTGTAAATTTCGGATGGTCTTTGTTTCGGACGATGATCCAAGATAAAATTATTTGATCGCTCACTACTAGGCCTGAAAACCCAGGCGCTTGGCTTTTACTTGGTCTCAACAATACTTGTTGTTGCGCTTCCCTTCAGCATGTTTGTAAATGCATAAGTTACCAAGTTCTTGCCAATGTGCATGATGCCTTTTCTCACTGCCATTTCATGTGGCATATATTTACTGAAATAAAGTGCGCGTGATTCATGTCCTAATAGCAATTTGGAATACATACAAGTTTTATCCGTAAATAACGAAAAAAATTACCTCAAACTGTTCTCATCACTGCTTCTCAAAGATGGTTCTTTTAGCATCGCTATCTTGGTACCTTTCTCCTTATTGTATTGAGACACTTTTTTTCTCCTCTCTGTCTTAATAATCGCCAGAATTCATAATATACTTTCGCCTACAATTCTTCAAGTACTATACAACTATACAGCAACTACCTCGCAACTATACAACATCAGTACATACTTTCAAGAAATACAACATACAGTCCTCATCATTGCGGACCGGTGGGGCGTGTCAGCCAGAAGGAGTGCGCACACTGTTGAAGCCGTTCTCAGCCTTTTTGTTGCAACGCGTATGCGACAAAAAGTGGTAGAAAACGAGTAATACGAAGGATATAATACAGTAATGCACTTGCCCGCTTCAAAAACTGGTGCAGAACGACTTTGCCAAACCGCACCAAACGCAGCCGCACTGCCACGCCCCACCGGTCCGCAATGATGAGGACTGTACTCTAATAGCAGGAATACCACGAGACAATCGAGTTACCACTGGCCAGGTGAACGCATTCGATTTCGACTAAGAATAACTAAAATATCTAGTAAATAACAATAATAACAAACAATCATGCAATATTAACAAAGAATCATGTAGTTAAACAATCATACAATTAAACATACCCTATAATAGAATTAGCAAAATGGGAGAGGAATCGTCTAATCGTCTTTTCTGCTTATTTCCCAGCCCGGCACTATTTACCCTTTACTGCCCCAGTCATCCGAAATCAGGCCAGTTCCTGACCGACTTTTTTCTCCGTGGGCAGATTTTGCTCAAATGTTGTCTCCTGGGGTAGTTTGACCTCCAGAATACGAATATCACATTCGCTCAGCCCGAAACTTCCTGGCGCCCGCGCCACAGGCGCCAATGATTTGGGGTATTTTGGCGCCGGTGCCCGTGGTGCGGGCGCCAGGAGGTTTCGGGTTGAGCGGATGTGATATTCGTGTTCAGGGGGTCAAACTACCCCTGGGAGCAAGTTTTCAGCGAATTTGGTGATTTCGAGTATTTTGGCGCCGGCGCCCGTGGCGCGGGCGCCAGGAGGTTTCGGGTCAAGCGGATGCGATATTCGTGTTCAGCGGGTCAAACTACCCCTGGAGCCAAGTTTTCAGCAAATTCTGCCCACGGAGAAAAAAGTCGGTCAGGAACTGGCCTGATTTCGGATGGCTGGGGCAGTAAAGGGTAAATAGTGCCCCCAGCCATCCGAAATCAGGCCAGTTATGCGCACCCATTCAGTAAACCTTTTTGCGGACGTTCTCTTAGAATACTTGCATTCTTTTGATATGTGGCATCCTATAGTCAGTAATAAAAATATGAAATAAAAATTTAAAGGCACATTCCGCGATAAAATAAGGCTATGACCTCTCAAATGTGTCGGACGATCCGGAAGGCGATTTTTGAGGCTGCGCTACTTTCAAAATGTGAAAAACGGCAAGAACTCCGCTAGAAGCTGACTAATTAGGCCCATGGACACCCCTTAGGCCCATGCCGACCCTCACCGGCTGCTAGCTACTAGCTAGTAGCCACTATGTTATCTTTCTCTATAACATTTCGGACTGCTTTTTCTGCTGCTTTTCTCCGCTAATCAGATACTTAGCACTTTTTTGTGCCTATTTGAGTTCCGTTTCCCGCAATTTGCGGTCGCGAACTGTGCCTTTAAGAACGGAACACGAGAGCATTGTCACAGTACTTTTATGGATAACATTGCTATAGTTCATAGTCAATTATGATCGGACAATACTCAATTCTAAATATGTTTGCGAAGACAAAAGATATAGTAAAAATATCGACACTTTTCATGGACATACAGCCGCAAAAAAAGCTTGGGACAAGCTTTGAAAAGGTACTCTTACCTGTTCCGATTTATTTGTTCTGTTCTTAAACAACAGTATTAGGGTTAGAAGCTAAGAATATAATGTTATAACACAACAATATTAAAAATTTGTTAGGCGGAGGTTACACCTACCTCCGCCTAACAAGTTTTTCATATTGCTGTTATAATATTATATTCTTAGCTTCTTGCCACTACACTACCTTGGTCGCGGTTCTGACCCTGGGTCGGCTCCCGCAAAGAGCTAAACGAGCTATCTATGCCTAATGGGGAAGCTAGTTAATACCAGACTCTTCTCAAAAGATGAAAACGTCGTATTCTTCATTGGCAGCCCTCCTCCGTTCCCGCCCTTCACAATTAGCATAGGTTCACATGCAAAATCCACCACGACTCTAAATAGGAGTGAAACTGTGTGCAGCATTTGAAAAAGGAGTCATAGAAGTAAAAGCTTTCATCTTCGAGCTCTTTGTTGCAGTATTGCTTCTCACACTTCCGCCAACCTCGAAGTGTTGGGATGTTCTTCCGCGAACATAGTCATAGTCACTGTCTGGGGTAGTGCAGTCGATTTTCTGTTACCCTGCCTTTGCTTTATTAGTTGTTTTGTGATTCCAGTGGATTGTTTTCCAGAAGTTGCACTATTTAGGCTCAAATTGCATGGATGTTTCCTTGTTGGGTAGCTGTATTGTATGCCGCTGTACGTTGCAGCACTTCACATTCGTTTCGCTGCTATCTAATAATTCGTTCTGTTGCACCTTTTTATGTTACTAACATGCATGCTTCTAATTCTAATGACTGCGTCGATGCTGTGACTACTAATTGTGCTGTGCTCCTACCTACACGTTTCTGTTACTAACGAGTGTGACTGTACCAGTCTCAATTCATTTCGTGGAAACTCTTATAAGACAACAATAAATATTAGCTGACTCAAAACTTCCTCTCAATGTGCGTGTGTGTAAGCTGAAGTCATAAGTTTATTGCTGCAGGGTATAGAAATCAAACAACAACTAATGCCCATTAAGAAAGAGTTTTTGACGGCAACTGCCACGAGAAATCGTCAAGGCTCGCAGAGTCGATACGCCGAGCGAGATAGTCTTTTTAGCCATTCTGTCCTTTGATCCGTGATGGCGACAGAACTCATAGTCAGAATGATAGATATATATATATGGAACCCATTAGAAATAAGTGAACAGGATAGTATAAAAAAGGTTAGACTTACAGCTCTATACTAAAATCACTCAGCATGTCATCCGAAACACTGCCATCACATGACTAAGGTGAAGGCCTCATCACCGCCTAAGGCGAAGGCCTCATTACCGCCAACATCAGTGTTCGTTTTCATCCACAGCCTCTTTCATCCGGGCCTAATTCTATTCCTCTAACGCTGCTCTGCACCATCCCTCGCGATGGCTTCTTGTTACACCCTCTGAGACGTCGCCTTGCTTCTAACCTAACAAAGATCTGGTATCAGACGACAAACATTTTCACATGTAGGAACGTTCCAGAAATCTGTACGGTTCCCAGCCTATCCATGGGCCTCCCAACTTATTGAGGCGGTGCTTAGAATAGATCCGGCACAGCTCCGCTGGGTTCATAAAAAAAAGTGGAATCTTCAAAACAGGATCAAAGAGTGTCCTCGGCATGAAAGGAACACATCAAAGATAATATTGTGAGCACCCAGTCGGGTAGAAAAAAGTAGGGACAAACAAGAGTTAAAATGAACAATAAAGCAAGACGAAGCATGTTGATTTCACACCCACCAATGAAAAACAGCTGCATAACTGCGACATCAGTCACTAAGTAATTACCAAAGAAAGCCGTTCACAATTCTAAGACGCGCAGAAGACGTAGACGTACACACACAATTTCAGCGAAATCATGGAAATAGCGAACCATTGAGGCGATTTCGAGCTTCAAAACACAGTATTGATACTGATTGATTATTAATATCACCAGTCGGTATAACTGTTTGGATTATTAATAATCATATGATTCTGTATTGAAGCTCGAAATCTCGATACTAACAAGATGACATCCAAGACACCAACTCTCAAAACAACTTAAAACTCATTCAATAACATCAAATCTAAACGAGTACATTCAAGAAAAGTTCAGGGAAAGTGCAAAGATGAGAAGAAGAAACAAGTTCCCAAAAAGGATTTTATGTTAAATTCATGCAAAATGCAGTCTTATTTCATCCTCACCTTCGGAAACTGTGATCGAAACCAGACTAATTCCAGCTTTTACAAGCTAAACGTAGCAGAAATGCAGCGAAAATGCCGCAGAAATCAGCTCATTGGAGAGCGTCAGCCACTATCGATCGGCGAGAGTCCAGAACGGAAGAGTGAGTAGATGATGGCGGCGTGTGTTAGAGCGCAGAGTCGGTACATAGACACAGAGCAATGATGATAATCACCTAAGGCCGCGTTCATGGAGGCGGTCGTTTGGCGCGATCACGTTACAGTTGACGTGTTCTAACAGGTAACGATGCGTGCCTACCAAGTAGGAGAACTTGTTCGAATCACTAAGTTATAAGGCGTTCGTGAGTTATAGTCTACCAAAAGCCTGACTGTTAGCTGCTGTACTCATGATTTTAACCCAAGTATTCTTCTGATGGTTAAAGGGAAACACACTGATTTGGAAGTCCAGACGAGTGGATTCATCTGGAAGTCGGTTTGCCTGACATGATTTGACGTGTAGGCGATAAGAAAAATCGCGCCAAACGACATACACCCGTTCATTACTCAGCGACTGCGCGGATGCCGCGGAATTTCCGAAGAAGACTGTATACGTATCATTTGGAAATTCCGCAACTTCCGCAGCTTCCGCGGAGTGCGCGGCTTTCTCCCGGACGCGGAACGCACGCGTCGCGGAACCTTGATTGGGACGCCGGGACGTGATCAACAGATCGGTAATCACGCTCCAAAGTCATAATCACTCTCTAAAATCGGTTTACTTTTTGATTTATCGAGTAAAAATGCATGATGCTAGTTAGAGGACGTTTTTTTGTCAGGATATCATTCTTCATTTTGAAGTTATGAGAAGAAAGTATTCATTGTTATCACACTACACTATTCTACAGAAAATCCATATTTATGCTACCCTCGGATTTAGGAGATCGCTGTGCATGGTGAAAATGAATGTTTTAGATTGGAACGAAGTTCAGAAACAGTTCGAACAAAATTCTGAACACCTATCGCCACACGGCTTCTCAATTCCCCTCTAGCAGAAGGACGGCAACTACGAAAAAAGGCTGTGTGTTGAAAGAATATGATGTTAAAGCCCGTTGTGTGCGGTGAAAAAGCTGGGTACGATCACATTCCTAATTTGGATCCGTGAACTTCTGGCGAAACCCCTTTGCCACCTGCGGTCTTCGAATTGCTGTGGAATAGAAAAAAATATTGTTTTCCTATGGAGTCAAGAGCCATATCATCCATGTTTCTAGGGATTAGAGTTGACTGTAGCCGTCACATCCTACATCAGCGACATCGCTTCCAAGTCCCACTCATACACACGTTTTTCGAAACACATTCCTTTTGGCTAAGCAGGGGCTGTTTCTGCTTGAGAGGTGCTGCAACTGGTATGTGCTAAGGGACTTAGCTCCCGTTACCAACCACAATGTATCTTGGAATGTGGTTCTAGTGCGTACGAAGAAGAGTGCTTTGCAATCTTGCGAGGTGCCCAGCGCATGTGTGTAGCACACAATGGACCCCCATTACATGCTCCGCACTAGGGTCAAGAGTACCCGCCGTAAGTGTTCAAAAAATTACGAAAAAAACGCCGATCCGCGTTTTTTTCGTTTTTCCGTTATAGAGCTGTTCCTGTTGAATTTTTGTATGGATACCCATATATGGCTAGAATCAGCTCGTCGAGCTGTATCCGAGGGTATGCTCATATTCTACGACGTTGGGTTTTGGCCGGCGCCATTTGGCGCCATTTGGCGCCACTTTGCGACACCTTAGCGCCACAACTTTTCTCAACAACATCTGTATAAACTTGCTTACTGGGGCTATTCAGTGCCCTGTTCACGAAAGTGACATTCATTTCTAGCCGTGGCGCCATTTGGCGCCATTAGGTGCCGATTTGGCGCCACTAGCGCCACATTGGCGACACGACCTTTCCCAAAAAAATCCGTATAAACTTGCATAATGGGGTTTCTCGGTGCCCTGATCACGAATGTAACATTCATTCCTAGCCATGGCGCCGTTCGGTGCCATTAGGTGCCAATTTGGCGCCACTAGCGCCACTTTGGCGACACGACCTTTCCCAAAAAATCTGTATAAACTTGCATAATGGGGTTTCTCGGTGCCCTGATCAGAAAGTAACATTCATTTCCAGTCATGGCGCCATTTGGCGCTATTGCGTGCCAATTTGGCGCGATGCCTTGGTCGGCTCAGACTGTATGTGTTATAATGGTCACGTGAATGTGAACTATAAAGACATACAGTAATCACGTGAACAAGCGGCTATGGTGAGCACAGCGCCGCCAGCGCCGCAAGCTCACGTGATTTATGTATGCTCTGCAAATGACGATCACGTGACCATTCCAGAAACCAGGCTGCGAGTTCATAAAGATTTTGGTGAAAAAAGTAATGGCGCCAAATTGGCACCAAATGGCACCGAACGGCGCCATGGCTAGGAATGAATGTTACATTCGTGATCAGGGCACCGAGAAACCCCATTATGCAAGTTTATACAGATTTTTTTGGGAAAGGTCGTGTCGCCAAAGTGGCGCTAGTGGCGCCAAATCGGCACCTAATGGCGCCAAATGGCGCCACGGCTAGAAATGAATGTCACTTTCGTGAACAGGGCACTGAATAGCCCCAGTAAGCAAGTTTATACAGATGTTGTTGAGAAAAGTTGTGGCGCTAAGGTGTCGCAAAGTGGCGCCAAATGGCGCCGGCCAAAACCCAATGTCGTAGAATATGAGCATACCCTCGGATACAGCTCGGCGAGCTGATTCTAAGCCATATATGGGTATCTATACAAAAAGTCAACAGGAACAGCTCTATAACGAAAAAACGAAAAAAACGCGGATCGGCGTTTTTTTCGTAATTTTTTGAACACTTACGGCGGGTACTGTATGTGGTGCAGCGAACTATAAGAAATCGTTTGCTTCAACGACAAATCTTGTAAATGGCAGAGCAACTCCAAATCACCGCGCTACTTTGTAGCACGGCTCGCTGGAACGAAGGAGAAAAAAAGGAATGAAGCGAAAATCGAACCTCAAACTGGGACACGTTTATTCGATACCCTCTAACAGGGAAGGATACCAAATCGCCATGGACCATTCATATGTAATGTATACTCCTAGAAGCATCTTTCGGACGCTGATTTCAGATCTGACTTCCAAATCTGCTAAACGATTCTAGGAGAGAAGTTACGGACCTTTTTTGCTACTGTGCTTAACCATTGCGGTGGCCCCCTGCCCATGACTTTGCGCTTGTTAACCTCTCATGACACAACCTCATCCGTTGGTTGATGGCGCCGCAGGTAGGTGAGCGGGCTGTAGCGGTGGAACAAAGGTTCGGATCTCTGGTGCAATTCGCAGTTCTGCTTTTTCTTGACGCGTATGCTGAACAATTGGAAAGTAGTTTTAGGTACCAGTTCGACCATCAGAGGCCCCTCTCTGCTCCTTGTGGATGACTTTCGAGAGGAATTGCACTCTCACCTATTCGCTCAAGCAGGGGTCAAATAAACCTTCATATCTGCTTCAAGCACTTGAACCAAAAGTTTTGACCTCTTTGTTGATTACAACATTTGATGTTTGCATAACACAGGACTTCGCCATATGTAGTAGTTCTCTTCACGCCACACTCACAATATCGGCCAACAGCTCT
The DNA here is from genome assembly GCA_036418165.1 of Cooperia oncophora. Classification (NCBI taxonomy): domain Eukaryota; kingdom Metazoa; phylum Nematoda; class Chromadorea; order Rhabditida; family Trichostrongylidae; genus Cooperia; species Cooperia oncophora. Next base: position 2,950 of record MU917286.1, on the reverse strand, counting down.
CGGATCCTACGTCCAATAACTGGGGGTATGTTTTGCCCGACTTTGTTGCTACACATCAATTCAAGAGTTCTGATCCTGCAAAGTTGCGCGGTCACTAACGAAAAGAGAGAAAGACTGCACTTCCGAGGTGTGGAGGTCCTGCTAGAGGAGGTGTTCGAAGGTTCTCATTGCTTAGACCTTCACCTTTGTACAAGACCATAGTATAGTACGCGTGTGGTTTAGGTGAATAAAGCCATAGCGTCCTACCGATCAAGACAAGGAAAATTCGCAATTTTCGTGCATTAAGAGAAGGTTAAATTGAGAGCGATTGAGAGAACGGCGCGCTTTACTCTTTACTGCCCCAATCATCTCTAGTCGTGCCTGTTTTGACCGACTTTTTCTCCTTGGACAGACTTGGCTCAAATGTTGTCTCCTGGGGTATTTTGACCTCCTGAATACGAATATCACATTCGCTTGGCCCGAAACCTCCTGACGCCTGCGCCACAGGCGCCGGTGATTTGAGGTATTTTGGCGCCTGCGCCTGTGGCGCGGGCCTTACGAGATTTCGCGCTAAGCGGATGGGATATTCATCTTTAAGAGGTTAGGCTGCGTTTATACTTTGCGGCAGCGTAGCGCTTCCAGCGTACGCCAGCGGCAGTGCCGGGGAGAGGATGCATATCGACTGCGCAATCGATGTGCATAGTAGAGACTGAGGGCGAGTGAGAGACGCGCAATCGATGTGTTTTGTACCCTCCAGCTCTCCCATAGTCTCTACTCCCCTGCCGCTGCAAACGCTAGCAAAACGCTGGTGAAACGCTGGAGAAACGCTGGCGTAACGCTAGCGTTACGCTGGTGACGCTGGGAACGCTAGATCGATACAGGGTACAGCATTCGTTGTGCCAAACCCATGGGGGGGGGGGGGGTCGTACCTGGCCGATGGAGAGGGGGGGGGTCGTAATCTCAAGGGTCACTCAGAGCCGAGCAATGGTTCGACATTTCAGTTGATAGTGGGAGTGGAGCTATGGAAGTCAAGATGTTTAAAAAAATGAAGTTTATTATGAGTGTATTCTTTACAGCTTTAAATGCTACGTTAACAGCCCTCTTTTCATGGGAAATCCCCAAGAATGGGTTCGTACTTGGCCGCGGGGGACGTGGGGAGTATCGCAAAAGTAGGCTCGCTAGGCATCAAACAGTACAAAGGTGTCATTGCTAAGGGTAATGGAACGGACGGAAAGCTTCAGAAGACCCGGATGTAAATAGGAATACAAAATAATAAAAGATTTATTAGCAATATAGCAAGAATAAATAAATAAATAAATAAGTGTCAGTTTATAGCATGAACTCGTAAGTACGTAGATGACTAAATAATACGTCTCAAACAGATTCGTGCGTGTTGTCCTTTACAAATAAACAAACAT
>MU917283.1:8102-19179 GCA_036418165.1 Cooperia oncophora | reverse complement strand
ACTCTCTATCATCATGGGGATCGTTCAGAAGAGTAAGCGCGATGCTTACAATTAGCACCAGGCCAATGCGTCATTGCACGCTCGGCAGATGTTCATCATGCCGATGATTTTGGAGTTTAAGATCGCTGAAATGTATTTTTAAGAAGTGAGAACGGCAACTGATACCAGCACCATTATCAAATTCATCCCAGTTTCGATCAGTGGGTGAATCTCAGTTCCATAAGACTAACGTCGGGAGCTCTCACACGTGGCCTACTTGAAGGCATAGCTTGCTTTTCCTCCACAATCTAGCCCGCTGCCGATGAGGGGGCGTGGCAGTGAGGCTCGGTTTGGCGCGTCGCCAGCCCGCGACCAGTGTTGACTCGGTAAGCGACAGCTGGTGTGAAACGAACGATATGACGCAGACTTGCTTGTTGCAGAAATGACTTGACGGTAGTTCTGCAGTGAATAGCTCAGTTCCGTAGTCCAGTATTGTCCTTCTTTTCTGGATTGATGAAGGATCATAATGTCCACAGCACCTTCGTCAACTGACAATCCTCCGCTGGTGACAGCCGAAGAAATGCTTGCCATCTGGGCCACGACATGCCAACATCCTACAATTAACAAGCAGTCGTGGAGCCACGTCGTCATGTTCCGTATGGGATCATGTCTGTCGCTTCGCTGCTGGTCTTCTACCATGCCCTCAAATTTGTCTCTTGCTCATCTGAGCACGCTCCTCAGGGTCGATTGGATTGTTTGAGAATCGCTTATCTTAAATCACGTACTTTTTTTCACTGGTTCGTCGACGAGTACCCACAAACACTTACTACACTTACTTGTACCTCAGTATCCACGATTCGAAGGCCATGAGTGCATTCAACTCAAGGAATTCAATTAAAAACGCTCTCTTTTAAAAGGGAATACCCGGAAGAATCATTTTGGGAACACTCAGAAACTAATGCTGTCGCCGTGATCGTCAGATCGGTATAGCGCAGTCGCAGTCGCAAGGAAGCCATAATCCTGGAAACGAGCAAGAGTTGCGATAGAAAGTATAGTACCTGCCACCTCTCATCTCGTCCCTGCCCTTATGACACAACGACTCACTAGACTCAGTTTGGGCCATTTAATGAAACCCCTGGATAGCGAATTCGTTGGACATGAGACAACTAGCGAACAGTTTGCGACACTGGTATAAGTAGGTATAGAGCTCCAGTTCTACAGAAATCACCAGTTGATATGAGCAAAGATAGATATACGAGTAAAAAGCCCTGGTAGGGTTTCCAAAGGGCACCCTTCATGTGAGTGTATACGTGAGTAGGTCAGTGAGTTGACGCCGTTAAGACGTGATGCTGTTGAGTAAGCCCACTTATGGAAGTGAGTCAAACGCAGCCAGTCCTGATTTATGGACTAATGTTTGCCAACACCTTGCCGACGTTTGATCAAATAGCGTTTCCCTAACTTGAAGGTTCCTTTGGTTGCTAAAATCACAGGAAACACCACTGATCCCGCAAAAATTTTTCTACCTTTCTATTATTCATCGCCGGCACACGGTTTCAGGGCTTCTTCTAAAGAAGTCTGAAGGCTGAGGTCGCTACACCTCACCAAAAGACGCATGCAGGTCACATATGATAAGATAAGACAGACATGTCATTGCAGGATAAGTGGGCCGAAGGGGGGGGGGGTGGGGGAGGGGTAGATAAGTATTTAATTGAGTTCGAGAAAGGAAAAGAACACTGAATGGGTAGTATGAAGGCTTCACTTAATCCGACCAAACATAGGACTATAGCCGTCAGGCACTATCTCTTATTATGGTTAGATGACCTAGTGAGGGACAATCTAACCGTGTTGAATGAAAATCAGAGGAATCGCACTGACGGCAATCGAACCTCTGACAGTGCTCTGCTGCTTTACAATGACTTGATTTAATTTCAGGACCCTCTATTCTTACTTGTGAATTGATATTTTTCATTTACACGGTAGGCAGGCCGTCAGCTGTAAAAGGGTAACAGATTCAGAGATTGCTGATAGCTGAATGTTTTTTGTTTCTACGTTCGCAAGTAACGAACACTGGACAACACGCGACACGCTGCACGGCCAGCCATGCCTACGCGCTCCATGTTTGCACCCCCTCATGTTGGCTAGAGTGCCATTATACTCTACAGTTCGCCTATAACAATGTTCCGGAGTGGCGAAATAGGTGCTCCTCTACAGCTGTGGACGTGCTCATTCGCTCATAGAAAGATTCCCTTACACTCAGCCCAACCTAAGCCCTAAAGATCGTTCCGATGATCCTGGAAATGGATGAATTCCTTACTCTGTTTGTTGTTTGATTCCCTATGTAAGAAAAATTAAGAGCAAAGAAGACCATTAGGCCGAGTCACATATCGGTAAAGAATACGCAGCCTAGAGAGACGTGGATACGAGCACCAGGGTGGAAGATACATAAGATGTTCCTCGATAAGCAGGAGCAGGCTCTTGCCCATCATCTTCATGAGAAAGCCTATGGAATTCACGTCCCTTCCAAAGAGCTGCGAAACTTCTAGCATGGAGTCACCCATGGACAGCTACCTGGGACGGCACTCTTGATCTGGAAGACCTCTAACATCGAGCAGCTCCGGCAACGTCGCGCTACGGTCCAGGATATCATCTTCACCGCAGTCGCCAAGTTGGGAGTTGATGGTATGGACCGGAAGTTCCTGGAATGTGAAGACCGATATTTTCTTCGTGAGACCCCGGACTGAAGTGAGCGCTGACGGTTACATCGACCAACTCGAGGAGAATATCCTGCCTTCATGTCGTCGCCCGTACCATCTTGGAAACTTCGTACTGCTACAGGATTGGGTGCCACCACATGGAATCGAAGGGCGTTGGAAAAACTCTCGCCTACTTGGAATGGAAGGGCGTTGAGTACTGAAGAAGACGGAATATCCAAGTGTGTCACTTGTGTCAAACCCCCTCGATTACTGGGTCGCGAGGTGCTCAACAGGATGGTCTTACAGTGGCGGAGAAATCAACGACCTCGCTGAACTCAGGCACCGAATCACGGTCGCGTGGCAGAATCTCTCGATGGCGCTCGTCCAGAAGGCTGTGGCGGAGTCGTGCACAAAGTGCTTCCTTTTTCCGGTGTTTCTTTATCTGCTGCTACCAGATGAGCAACGTACAGGGACGGGGTCGTGCCGAGACCCTTTTCAGAGGAGGGGGAGGTCGTATTTGGCAGAAATTTATCGCAAAACGATGACGTGCCCTGCCTACAGCGCCGCGACTGATTGCGACGGTATCAACTGTGTATCACCGCATGCAGCGTGCACACGCACAAAAATATGGCAGAGCGATGTATCACAGGAACGCTTCCACGATCGTATTGGGGGGTCCTTAAGTTACTGAAGTATGCAAGTGGCCTATCTTGACTTCTGTACGCTGGCAAGCCCGCTGAAGACCACTGCTTATGGATTACGGTAGTTCTGTTAGTGTGGCTCCCGTGAAAATGCGTACGGTTGCTTAGGCTGGATTTGAAATATTTTACATTTAGATTGTTCCTCGAGTAGGACTAGTTATGAGTTTTCCAGCTCAACTGATATTATTTCGACGACCAGAAAACTGAAAATTAGCTAGTTTTTGTAGTAATCCAGCCATAGCATAAGCTAGGGTGTTCAAAATCACATTTTTCTACTCCCTGGATTTACTGAGCTCCACTCATTTCTTTGATTTTAACATAATTTGGAGGAGAGGGATTGGTTCCTTGGCCCTTCCCTTCCCAAGGCGCTGAATCATAGCAGAGTCCACTCCACCAGAATCAGCAAGGAGTAGTTAACCGAATTGCTCGAACTAATCGAACTGCTTGCTACCTGTATTTTTTCACAGTGCCGATGATTTAATCATTTTTCAGCGAATTCGAGTAATGCTAGTAAAAGTTAGCGTTGGTTCGAAGTCGTTCCCTGTGGAAATAGGGAACGAAGACGGTTCCATCTCAACGTTGGGAGAGTTCAGGACTCATGTTGCTAAAGAAGCCAATATAGAATCTTCTTGTATGAGATAATTCACAGCGTCGAGCTGGCGAAGTTTCTTTCTTTGAAAGCACTCATAAAATCTTGTATTGTGTTTAAACAACTAGCCGGCGTACTCTCAAAACGCCCAAACCGCTTCCGCACCTTGACGCAAAGTATGAACGCCGCCTAACGCTCATAGTTCGTGACACCGGCAATTGAAATTGTGTTCATATCAAGTTTCTCCAGAGAACGGGGCTCCTTCTCTTACAGAACGTTTCTCTGAACCGTCCCTCCACTTTGTCAGGGCTTATCTTTTCACTACTCTTAACAATAGCTGCAGATAAAGGTGCTTTCATTTGGGTGTTATTGAATTAAGTGCTCATGGAGCAGCGTCAGTAGCGTCTGAGGCGCTAGAGTCGCGAATAGTAAATGCTTCGTTGGGGGAATTTTGGACAACGTTCTGAGGGGGTGGGCGGGTTGAATGACAGCACAAAGCATTCTTGGTCGCGATCCTCTCTGGATTTGTTGGAATTACGTCGAATTTGTTGTGTTTGTGTTTATTGTAGACACTCATTCTATCAGTATACTTAGCGCTAACACAAGAACGCTTGATTGACATTAAAAAATTTTTATCTAAATGCAGGAGGAAAACTGAGAACCAATTTTGAATAATTTGAGTGCTTCTTCTCATTGCTAATTCTCATTTTTTTCCTCTTTTCAGGAAAAACTATCACTGGTGAGGACAATCTCTCTTTGCTAGATATGAACTTAAAAGATAATGACAAAATATTGATCATGGAAAGGTTATCATCGTCAATGAAGGTATGGGTTGTGTTGTCTGCTAAGTAATTCCAAGAATTTATGAATTGATCCTTGTGACTGCTATTATTCCAAGCCATTAAGTTCTCTGTTCTTAACGGTAGGGTTACCATGAAACGCATTCTGTACTGATTGGTCTACTGGTTGTCCTTCCTCGGCCAATTGCCATGGACTCGCTAAGACTGCGTTCAGACTTTGCGATTCCTACCAGGAGCGCACTGGCGCACTGCCGACAGAAATCAAACTGGGCCGTGTTCACACAGTGCCATTTTGAATCGTGCCGTTGCGACGGTGCGCCATTTGGCCTCTGGTCGGGATCGCGCGACCGCGAAGTCTGAACGCGATCTAAAAGGCGCAGTTCGGCGACAGTGGTTTCACATGAGTTCACAAGTTATACCAAAAAGAGGCTTGTAAACCGGCACTAATAAAGCACCGGAAGTGCAAAATGTCCTCCTCCCCCTCCTCCCATCACTGAACTGCGCCCGCTAAGGCCTCGTTTCTACGCGACGCTGTCGAAGAATCTGCGATTGGGAGAATCAAAAAACGCGATCAGTGAAATCACGATCCTCCTTTTTCACAAAATGCTCCTCAAAACGCATAGAGGACAAACATACGTGAACGTATTCTATCTCGTCGTTTTTGTCGACTTCCCCAATTTTTTCGCTGAACTCTTCAACGGCGTTTTATATGAACGCGAACAAACTATCTGGGTAATAGAGACGTACCTTTTAATGGTCCTGAATAGTCCGTGCTCGACTTCTTGCAATCTTGGCATGATGAGTGTCGTTGTCATAGACTGTCAACCCTCTACAAGACCGAATGGCTCTGTTGGGCCCATGTTTCGGCGTCTTCGCCCACGTCAGAGTCTGAAACGGGCAGAATCCACTTCAGACCTACCCACTCGATCCTTTCAGGACAATTTCACCAGCCCATTGAAGCTTTCAGCGGTATCAATCGAGAAAATGCGGCTCACCTCGACCTCAGCATCTGCCGTGGTGGGGACTACCCTGGGTTGTTTGGAACTTGGAGTGATCATCTCTACTTATTCACTTCAACCTGCAATAGATCAAAACTTGCAAAGGTTGAGAAAGGGCGAAACTAATGGGCCATGGACAGACATCTCTCCTTTCTATCCTTTTGTGGTACTTGGCAGTAATCCAAAACACCTCTGGTCCCGCCGCAATCTCGGGCTCTTGCGCTCACATGATCACCTACATGTCGAATGCCATGCCTCCATGATATTGAATACGGCCCATCAACTTGTGATCTACTAATCCTCCCCAGTTATTCCGTGGGCCGCACACGAAGAGGGCGACCCGTTACTTACTTACTGGCATACCTGTATCCTGTAGGTAGTTGGCGATTTCATACAGTCCGGGCTGATAATCCTGTAGTTTGAGAGTGACTTTCTTGAATCCGGATGCTTTAAACTTCTTCTGATCTTGCCATTTTTGCTTCAAATCTCTTCTGTATTTTGTTGTTGTCTCAGCAGTCTTTTCGCTTTCTTTTGTACCTAAACCAAGTGGTCTCAGATTTCAGTAGTCGTTTCAGTACGAGATAATGGGGCTGCGTTTTAGTCAGGCGTCAGCCCTCACTTTTCCTGTTTTTCTATTCGGCAAAGCGACTACGACCACCATCGCTTCTATACAGTCATTTTCCCTCCATGTTTGTTTTATTTACTTTTTTTCAACCACTGCTGAGAACTGCCTGGTGCGCACGGCAAGCACGACACTGCACGCACCCATCTATCCGCCACGGCGAACCAGAATTTGTGTATACATTAGGGCCGAACAGCAACTTGAAATTATCAGTTATTTTAAATCCAGAATGTGTCCGAAAGTTTGTTAAATGTCCGTGCATTGGCCGGGGGATATCCAAGGGATTGAGTCGTTATTTGTGTTATTTAGGATGATCCTGGTTTTTCGGCCCTTGTGGCCTATGAGAAAGCAAATTTGTTAGGACTACAGAAACAGCACGAGCAAATCGAAACCGATCTCAATGACAAATAGTGAGCTTGAATTTCCTTCGATGGTACGTTATATTTTTTTCTGATAATTCAACTGATGAGCATTAAAGTGGATATTCGTGCGGAAAGATTTTGATCGCACTTCTCTACACTAACCATCATAAGATTGAAAGTGTTAGTGAAATGGCCACGGGAAGTATTTGCTGTCAGTCACTACGATACGATACACTACGATCTGCGATATGTGGAATACGTTGAAGTGGGCACAATGGTTGATGGAGCACTACTTGGGAGACAGCTTATGTCATTCTGAATGCATTTTCGGCGCAGTTCGACTAAGGGGAGGGGGTATCCCATGCTTCACTATTTCCGTTTTACAAGTCTCACTACGGAGAAACCTGTGAACTCTTGTCAAACTGGAGCAAGCTTGTTGAGCCATCATGGTAAATGATCTTTGTATGCTATCACTTGCTTTTACAAAGTTGACTGATATCATCTTTATGGCTTCATAAGAATTTCACAGGTGTTATTTATGGCTGGACACTAGTTCCCTTGATGGGAAAGTAGCGCAATAGCCCAAAATGCGCATCCCTCCCCGTCGCCAACGGCCACCGTATTTTCATTCTCGATCCCAGGTTCTGCAGATATTTATATACTCATACATGGGCTGCAGCACGATTGTCGCGAAATTCCGTACATGTTGTTATGTAATCGATCTTCCGGAGTAAGGGCGTTGCGTTTGAAACTTGATGAAGAAATTCAAAAGGTTGATTCCTCGGCTTCACCCGCGATGTACTCCTCCCTCCGCGTTGACAGCTTGTAAGGGAGATCGTACCGGAGGAGCAAATCCAGAAGTACTGACATCACCATTTCACCCATCGCAGTGCTTTATCCTGATGTTATTTCTCGAGGATAGCTACTCATAATAAAGATAAACTAATTACAAATGGTAACAGATGTTTTCATGCTTCCAATCTGTTTAAGTGCAGAAATCACTTGAAATGGTCAAAAGGATGGAGAAGAGATTGGCACATTTCACGGAGACATCTATGAAGCATCTTGAGGCATTGGATGGCTTGAACATCATTGGAGAGCTGACGACCGAAACCCAGGTAACCACAAAAGATTCTTCTTTTCTTTACTGTGGGGTTAGGGGTGGAAGGGTATGTGGCTATTATGTGGCTATTGGTAGCTGAATCCTGTCGTTTTATTGTGGTCTCTGTTGTACTGTGAGGTCCCAACGATTCAGGTATTTGCCTGGAGCATAGTGTCATACAAATACCGCGGCAGGGCTTAGTGCCGTTGAGAAATCCTTAACCAGGGGCCTGCTTGGGTATCCAGAGAGAGGAGTCGTATTCGAATTGCTGAGTCGGAGATTTGGAGGGCGCTTAACTTAGATACTTTGCCGATTCTGGCGTAGGAATATAAAACATTTGGCGTGGGGTATTATACGGAGACCTTGGGGGTAAGGGAACGTAAAGAGCTGGGTGAGTGGTGGCTTAGATCCAAGGGGTACAACATAGTTTCCTCGTTGGTATGGGTATGGGTTATACTTCAGACCGCGCTCGTTCCGAAAAATGTTCTCGCATATTGTTTTGAGAAACCAGTGTGACTCTAGAGAAGGACCACAACGATACCTCCACACATGAAAACCTTTCTCTCCTTTCGAATAGTGCCATCCTGACCCTGATTTGCCTCTCGCTATGCTCTAATAGAAAAGCAGGTTGCCTATCGCAGTCGGGGCATAAATGTACCAAAAGTTTTCCGTATGACTTAAAGACACGGTCCGCGATTATACTCCTCTGTGAAATCCCGTTTTTGCACAAGGTAACTCAAATGGCGAGACTGCCAGAAGTTTGCCACGAAGGTCAAGCCCCGCCCACAGAGGTCGGTCCCGCCCTTTTCATTTCGTTTCAGAATCTCTGTTCGGCGGTGAATCCCTCGTCTGTCTACTCTCTCGCGATTTTAGCCATCTATACGTCTTTTGCTCGCTTGTGTACCGTACGTAGTCTGGTGCCTAAAACCAACAGGAATCTTATCTTCGGTTTATTTCGATTTCCCTTCGCACCTAACTAAGCGATTACATACTCTTGTTTATGTGCCCCGTTTTCCAAGAGTTGCCAGTGCGAGCAGTGTCTTCTGGCGACTAACCCTCAAGCTGAAATATTTCTCAGAGAACATTCTTATGGTGAGCACGGCCCTCGTAATGGTTCAAGTTTGTAGGCCGTGCGAAATCGTGAGAAGAGGAAGAGTCTAATCGATGGAATCAACACGCTGCTAAATGGAAATGACAAGCATAGTCGAAGGCTAGAAGAATATAAAAAGAAGCTCCTCGGAGAGATTATTGAATGATTCGTTTGTTGTGCTTTAGTGGAGTTGTTTCAAGAGTTTTTTGAATGACTAATTTATTTGAAATGCAACCTGCTTGCTCTCTTTCCGCGGTGATTTTCCCATGTAATTAACGAGTTTTAACAAAGTTTTAATTTTACTTGTTTGTGGTTTTCGTTGTGATATTCAGTTTTTCCTTTCTGGATACTGAAATAGATCAGCGAGAGAACGGACCGGTTGCCATTCGAAGGGGGGGGGGAGAGCATACGGCATCGTGACTAATAGGGAGAGTGAATGCATTGGAAAAACCACTCCAAATCAAATATTGTTTGTTACAACCTTTACTTCAGAGAAACCAAAGTCTTCGGGGTAAGACCTTCAAAGCTACGTGACCCTGTTTACCGCTTTTAGTTTAGCGCGTTCCAGTCAGGATAGAAGCCGACAAGAAATTGATTGCAAATGGTGACGCGTGCGCGGCTTTCGCACCAGGAACCGTTTAATTCCACGTGGCACTGCTACAGTGCGTCGAGTCAGCTATATAAGAAATACTCTGCCAGTTTATGGGCGATGCGGACTTACTCGGATAACGACATATCCCTTTGAACTGAACCAGATAATTTACGGAAGTTTGGCTACAGTTTGCTCAATATGGCATGCTCCGCCCATTAAGGGCGTTTCTCCCGCACTTCGAACTCCACCCCAGCGGATTGCCCATTTTTATTCTCACTTCTTTAATGACTGTTTTCGGTGGAAATTCTGTATTCTGTGAAAGAACCAACCTAAACAACTGGTTATCATCCTGAAAAATAAGCAAAACAATCAACATATAAACACTTTATTCTATCACCATTATTGACTGAACAGTCGCTTGATTACAATGGACAACGGCAAGAAAAACTAGCGCGGTGCACATACAGTAATCTGATTGAAAATCTACATTTCTCAAGGAGAATATTTACTTTAAGGCATCAATCTGAACCAGTGCCACATGATATCATATCACGTTGCAAAGAAATGCGTTGTGACTCATCGGAATTTCGCAACACTAATGGAATCAATGACGGCAGCTCTCACGCGAAAAGAAATAATGAAGTCATACGAATTACATAGATTACCCCATGGAAGCTAAATGAAGGGGTCATAAATCAATGAAGAGCGAAGGGGGTAACCTGGCGACAGGGGGGCAAGAGGCGCGGCACATGGAGCGGTCCGCCGAGCTTGTATAACTTAGCTAGTTGACCCGACAAAGCATTGTGGCGTCAAATCAAACAGATCATGGCAGTCTGCGTCTTCTACTGCCTAATTTGCGGAAGTGGATCTACAAAAGCGATGAATGGCTAAGAAACATCCTGAACTACAACTTCTGAATGAGGAGTATGAGCATACAGCGATCCTCAACCTCGAATAATTTTTAAAACACGGCCGTGCAATAAGCACTATAGGTCGCAAGTTGTCCCGTTATCGTTTTGAAGGCGAAGCGACGTTATGCCGAAGTCACACTGGTTTAGGAAGTACAGGCGAGTGTGTGCGCTATGCTGCGCCTCGTATTTCCCCACCTTGCACTCCAAGAGGAAAGGGTGTCGGAAGCAGATGTGCGGAAGTAGTCGAGAAAAAACTTGTGAACCCCTCCCCCAAGTGTTCAGGCCTACCAGGTCTGCCTCTACTGAGATCAGCAGCATCATCAAAACTACAGGTGTACCTACTTCCACACATCTTCGCTCAGAACACAAAAGAAACCTAGGGATACAAGAAGAACCTCGTTATTATACAACAGCAGCTTAATCTTCCTTGGACTAGAAGATAATTCTAATTCAAGTCGACAGGAACAGGATGATCAGGTACGAGCGACGTAAAGAAGGACGTGACGAATGAGTAACAAGTGGCGAAGAAGATCTGAAGACTACTCGGAGGTGAGGGTGCAACATGGTCTGTTTGAGCCTGTAAATGAAAATGCATTCATACAAAATAAAATGTAGGACGCGCAGATTGTGGCACGGCT
>MU917281.1:1592-12251 GCA_036418165.1 Cooperia oncophora | reverse complement strand
CGGATCGCCTTGGGGAGGACAAAGTGTAACGCTTCCATTCGAAATCGGAGTTACGTATGCTTCCTTCATGTGCGCATTTACCGTTTTAGTGGACCAGGGGCACTGACCGATGTTCAAGTATGTTTTTGTGGCCAGTCAAGCCTGCTAGGAACGTTTCAATGGCCGAAGGACGTGTGATTCGCCCGCGTTTCCACTCAGAGATTGTGCGTCTGGTTCGGCGACTCTGCTTTTGCACAAATTTTGTTATTGGGTGAATTAACGAGAAAGTTTTCTACATAGGTGAAATTCTCGGAAAGCCAGACATGGTTAGGGAGCCCAAGCAAGACCGTTTTTTGTTCTAAAATAATTGGGGGAATTCTTCTTGAATCAAAAAATTCAAATCCGTTTGGTACCATCGACTTTTTATTATACTCTCCCTCTCCTGGATTGCGGCTGGATAATATGATTTTGTGCTGTGAGGAGATTCAGCTAGGATTTTATCTTCGGGTTGAGTGCTTGGCTCAAAATCTGTCGGCGCCCTCGTCAAGATATTAGATGCACCAAATTTGTTGAAAGCTTGATCTCGAGATACTTTGATTCCTGGAATAAAACGCATAGTTTGGCGCGGAATTGCCTGGTGCTTACGCTACGGGGACCCGCGGTAGAACTGCCTGTATCGCTGGCTCCCGTGACCTGGACGCCGGGTTTCCTCGCTCCGAACGAAGGTGGGTAACCATCTTTAGGGAATCAAAATAACTCTGGAAATGAAGCTGCAATGAACACTTGGCAAAATTTACCTCATGGTTAGGAAAAAATCTCGGGCGCTGTTCGGTCAAGAGGGAAATTTTGCACATCTGCTAGTTCCTTTTGTTAGCTGGTTAACTACATATAAGTTCCACTTTGGCTAGATCTGTAAATTCCTGGGGAGCTGCAAAATTTTTCGAGGGAACCGTTCTGGCCACACGAATTAACTGGTCTTCACAATGTGACCTGTACAAGCTTATGGTTGACTGGTTTCCATCTGGTTCCCCCCCCCCCCATCTAGCCGAACCGCGCCGAATTTCTTTCGCAATCTGGTCTGAATTTCAGAGGATGAGGCAGCGAAGGCTAATCAGTGCTGAATTTATTTGTCTCTCTAGTCAATATGAATGCTTACAACACCCTTAGGATTTCTTTTTAACATTTCAGTTCGATTGGTGAAAGTGAGAAATGGAAAAGGAAGATTAGCTATTCCATCTTGTGAACCTCTCAAATATGGTTTTTTTAGCGACTCCTCAGCAAATTAGGTCACTGCCTTCCGATCCGATTGTGACGAGCTATGATCGGTTCCTTTGTCGGTGGTCAATCCTCATTCGCTAGCTGGTTACTCGCCTCAAATCTAGTTCATGGATGACGGCTAGCGTGTATAATTCGTGTCGCTATCATTTTTTGTTAATAATCTGTCTAATCGCGGGCCGTCCGGGTAGCTGACCTAAACTTAGCCTCCCACAAGTTGTTTAATAGCGGTCCTCACGGTCAGTACCATCCTTACCTCTTAATTGAATGTTATGGGAAAAGGAGCATTTAAGGGACTCTTCGTGCAAAACTGGGACCAACCTAAAGGAGTTGAAAATTTTGGCCTAAGCCCAACGGGAGCGAGGATTTCGGGCTGTGTGGATTAATTTCAATTACGGTAATGCTATTCCGACGACCTTGATTCCAATGTGCCGCTGTTCGCCTTAGGTGGGGGTTAAAGGCACATTCCGCGATAAAATAAGGCTATGACCTCTCAAATGTGTCGGACGATCCGGAAGGCGATTTTTGAGGCTGCGCTACTTTCAAAATGTGAAAAACGGCAAGAACTCCGCTAGAAGCTGACTAATTAGGCCCATGGACACCCCTTAGGCCCATGCCGACCCTCACCGGCTGCTAGCTACTAGCTAGTAGCCACTATGTTATCTTTCTCTATAACATTTCGGACTGCTTTTTCTGCTGCTTTTCTCCGCTAATCAGATACTTAGCACTTTTTGTGCCTATTTGAGTTCCGTTTCCCGCAATTTGCGGTCGCGAACTGTGCCTTTAAATTGGGGGAGGGAGCAAGGGGCGAGTGGGGTTGCATTTTCGCTAGTTTCTTTTTCTATTTCCTGTCAACTAACACGTCTCACATTACCAGTAATGACTTGTAGACTCCTGTCAAGTGTGAAACGAAGCTCATGCTCCTGCGTAGCTTTACATGGATCTACATGTATCCACAGGAGGCATCGGCAGCGATGTTTGGAGCCAACGGAATGCCCCCACCAAGCCGAACTGCCCCTAACTTTTGCACAGAAAGTCCTTTGGGTGCCCCTTACCTCTTGAAGTGTTAGAAGCTCCTATTTTTCTTTTATGGAAACTAAACGAGGTGATTGCGGATATTTGTTCGAATTATATATGATTTCTCGTGATATTTCTTCCTTGGACAAGACTAACTATAACAGAACTCTTTCCTTTCCTGTTCATAGTAACTGTTGCGCCGCGTTCGTTATGATTTTTTTACCATTTTGAGTGAATCTGATAATGTTTGGATCCTCCATTTTTGCCATGTTATGGCGTTTCCGAGTTATTTGAAAATTTGACGGTCTGATATAGGTGTTGGTTCCACTTTCGCGCGGCTACATGAAAGGGTTATCGGTTGAACGTAAAGTGACTAATTTGTTTAAAATGGGGGTGGAACTAAAAATCTGAGTTGCTCGGTTTGTGGCTTGAGTCTTATGAGAAACAAGGTTCAGCATCATAACGGGTGAAGTGGTGGTGTTAGTACGACCCCCCCCCCACACCTGAAGGAGGTTTTCGGTGCGACTCTTCTCCGTTACAATGAAGGAAAATATTCGCTAAGGACCGAGCAGCGCCTCATAAACATCTGACCTGCGAGTACCAATAATTTCTCAATGTTTCATTTGTATACTAATCATCTATGCATTTCTGAGCATTGCATAAGTCCCCCCCCCCCAAACGGTTAAAAAGAACCTCTATACAGCTCGAATGAGTGTCTAGTTCTGGCCTTCGTCTGAGTCTCTTCTTATTTTGCTAAACGCGTTTCAAAACTATTTTGTGAAGTACGGACTCGCTTACCTTTTGCGTATTTTTTTGTATGTTTTATCTATGTGAAAGATTTATGTTGTGCAAGGATTGCTTGGAAGCAAACTTGAATTTGCAAAAAAAAAAATAAAAAAATCAATTGTTCTGTTGAGAAACTTCCCAAGCGCGTTGTCGGCTTCTGCGGTCACAAATGCGCCTTATACTGTAGAAAATAGAGTATATAGTACATGTAAACCTAAGGTGGGCTTTCAGACTTCGCGACGGCAGCGCTTCGGTCGCGCGTTCGACGCGATCGATGATCGAAGCACTGCTGTCGCGAAGTCTGAACGCTGCCTAAAGAAGGGCATGAGCCCCAGAACCACTGTGATTAACACAGTGGTTCTGGGGCTGAAAAGAAGCTACATTTCAATCATTCCACCTTTACTCACTCACTTCACCATTTTGTAATGGGCGAGGTTGTCCCACTTCAAGTTATTGGCTAAAAAACCGTGTTCCACCGAGAAACCGTATAAGTTCCAGCCCAGTTCTCGGGAGTTCATTGAGTCCCTGACAATGAGACCTGGCCTCCTAGAGGTGTCTAAATAGTCTCTGGTCTATCTGGAGGGGTAAACGCACTCAGAGTGTCCGTGTTACAGACCCAACCTGCTTTCCAATAACTCTGCGCTATATGGCTTGAACTCGGACGAATGATCAGCAGAAATTACTATGTATGAGGAACAAAGGATGAGGTTCTCGGCTTTGATCAGATGAGGCTTCTGGAGTTGATCAATCTCTTTTTAGGATGCCCACGCGGTTCCTCGTTCGGTTCCTAGTTCCTCCCTTCTTAGACGCACCATCTTTATTCTGTCATTCCGGTAGGGTTGAGGTAGGGTTGACAAAATGAGGACCACGTGGGGTAGGAGTTTACTCAAAGATTGAGAGATATGTAACGTAGATCGCAGTTTTGAGTGAAAAGGAAGTGAGAGGAATGGAGCCCCAAACCGACTGACGGAACTTACGTAGGGTATGTCAGCAATCACGAGAAGTAGGAGTAGTCAGTGTATTCTATCTCTCCAGAATAGTCTGGTGCCAGTCTGGGTCCTATAAAAAAGGAAGACTTGCTTGGTCCAGGCAGGCCGAACTAAGAGCTGATCCTCGGACGGGCACCTGGAAAAAACGCTAGTAGCCGTCAAATCACCGACCTCTAATCTTCCCTAATAATTTCGATGCCTTGGAGCTTGTTTGAAATTCTCTTATTCAATTACCAGTTCTGCCATGTTTCTTTTTTTCGCTTGTTTTCTCTCCTCTTTCATCTCTTGCTTTCAGAATGCCATCTAGTCCGCACGGCGGACCACCGGAATCGGGTTCCGCGAGTCCGGCCGGTATCAGAATTCAACGACGTGCGAACGCTATGGAGCAACCGGTCAGTCGTTTTTTTTTCAGATGTAGCGTTGAATGGTGTGTGGCGCTGATCACAGTATCGATTTACTTCTTACGTTAGCGTAATCTTCATCGCCACTATCGAATTATCGTCGCTTTGACAAAAAAGACGGATTTAGACGTTTACTACTAGTTACTAGGACTAGGGGACACGTCGTACGTTCGTGATTTCCAGGAAAGGGGGTCGTATTTGGTCGCTGGAAAGGAGAGGTCCTATTTGTTTTTATGAAAAATGTTTCAGAAAAAGTCAGGGAGGTTTTGAAAAAAGGCAACTTGTAGAGAGTGGCAAGAAGTTGAGTAAGTTTGGAAAATTCAGGGTGAGGGTAGGAAAAATGGGGAAGGAGTGTCAGAGGAAGATGTCGGGAGGGAAGGGTGGGAAGTTTATATATAAACTTTCCAGCCATAGGAAGTGTTCTGCTTGGTACTAGAAAAAGACCCATAGGGTAGAAGTAGGCGGTAAACCTTCCAGCAGCTTACTGCGCTTCATTCTTTTTAGATGGCCAATCCTTGGAAACTTGTTGTGTTAGGTTGTGGATGAGGTTGGCGTCCATTGTAATGATAGGGGCGCCGGTACAGTTATTGGTATAACCAGACAGCATGGGTGGTTATTATGGATGTAGTTACCTTGAACAGGCCAAGTCTAGGGACGACTGTTAAGGTACGAAGCTTGCCATGCCCTGCCTCGGTGCAGTAAAACTGGTTCATTCTGAATAGTGTCTAAAACTAAAGTCCTTATTTTAAGTTATGTTCTTCTATTTCTTTTTTAATTTTGCTATGAAAAGGCGTTTTGGCCTTATAGAAGCACCGTATGCTCTACTAATGTAAGGGTTGCTTTAAAAAGTTTTTGTGGCAATACCACCGCCCCTGTCCGAGATACTCCGTCCTTACCATGGCTTGGCGTAGCTCGGCTTTATAAAAAGGGTCATAATTATAAAAGTGATCACTATTTATATCTTTTTTTGGGATGCGGTACGCACACTCTTCTTCCATTCAGAAAATGAAGTGCCTGATTGGGTGCGATGTGCTAATGGCAGATAACGTGCGAGGCCCTACCTACGTCGAAGCAGTGTTCATTATCACAACCAGGAGATATGCTCTCACTATTTTGCCGTCACCGGAGGGTGAATACTCGCTGGCTGGGGAGGGTGGCGATCCCATTATTTGACCCCTTAAAGGCAGTTGCACGATAAATCCCCCAAGACGACTAGGATCAATACTCCTGGCAGGATAGAATTCCGCGACCCTGGGCAGGCGCTGCATAGCGGTTTCCCCGAGGAAGGTGCCCTTATAAGGGCCCTATCAAGCCACAACTTTACGTCCCAAACGCCCGCCACGCCCGCCCGCCCACAAATGGACGACCGTTCCTGACGCTCGTATTCATTCATTTGCTAAGCAAATTATGAAGCGAAGGGATTGGTATGAAGCGGCCGTGATGCTGCATGCATATATGGTACACATATGCAGCCGTATCTTCGGTAGCGGTGATTGGTAAGATGCCTACGGGAAACTCGTCCGAAATCGATTACAAGTCACTGAGAACGGAGGCTTTTTCTTCGCAGGATTTTGACCGTTTCACCTCCGTTCGCTGAACATTCATCCGCCCTATACAGGCGCGCCTAATAGCATTTCAGCTAAGTAGGAAACCACCGTGCCCACTGCCTTTAACGCGCACGCGTGGTAAGCGTGCCACTCGTGTCAGTAGGCCGTTTGCTCCAGAAAGTCGTTTATGGGATGGATCTGAGAATAGAAGGTGTTTCCAACGGGACTTGTCTAGGGTACGTTATCGGATTGTGTGAAATGGTTGTGTCAGTACGTCTCCCTTCTTCATGCAGAAGTGAGTGTTTCAGTACGATACCCTTCCACAACCCACCTACACTACTATCGTCTTATCCAAATTTCCCAAAATTATAGCATTGGGATAAGTGAAATTTCGATGTCGGCACAACCTCTGTTTCTCCTTCGGTACGACCTCGTTCCAAAAGTTATTCTTAATTTCGAGGAACTTCTCTCCAGATTCTTCGGACGAGCAGATGAGTGCGAGAGGAAGAGTAATTCGCGCTAGCCAACTAGGGTGACATAGCTCTCTTTCAACTTCAAAACAATCGACAATTCCTGACAATCCCTCTTCCCAAGCGAACAATCACGACTCCCTGGCATTCGAGTAACGAAGCTGTACCGGTAGAACGGCAGTAAATACCGGGATGATGTGGGAGTTGACGCAGGTGGGAGTGTCGCGATTTTGCGAACGCATATATCCCTTTACGTAATTGACGTTCCAGTAGGAGCAAATCCTGGCATTGGGGAGAATTTCCGCAAATTATGACACCCTCCCCGCACCAATTTTTCACCTATCGACCTCCTTCGCACAAAAAAATTTGATATTCTTATCAAACTTTCGCTAGAGATTTGGGTCGCTCGAACATGATGGGGGGGGGGGGGACTTGCTATGAGAGTATCAATATGGCGTTTTGTGGCGGTACTCAACCTAAATAAAAGGGTCAATACAGCACATGACACTGGAAAAAATGAACGGTCAGAAAAAACATTCCAGTTGATTGCCACCACACGTCTCCCCCCCCCCCCGGTCCTCCAGCTGGTGTATATGATGCCCCTTGGAGATCTCAACGCATCGCTCGCTCTGGCTTAAATATGCGGCTTTTTCCTCCTGTTTTTTTTAATTTTTAACGAATTGGCTTATCGAGGCGTTGCACTTTGCCCGCCTTTCCCGTATCTGTTCCCCCCCCCCCCTCACACCCGAGCAGCCTGTCATTCCCAATTGCTAAAAATTGTGCCATAGATGTAGGTCATTTCAAAGAAACGTGAAGAAGGGAGAATAAGGTGACTTCCTACTGTAAAGTTGTAATTCAACTATCCCCAACTTGATTTGAAAATAAAATCCTCAAAGTGACATTTCAACGATGATATCGACTCATATCTGGGTCATTCAAAGTCAGGCAAATGAACTTCTTGTGGTGGTAGCGGCCAAAACAGCGCGCACATCTTAATATTCGCCGTTTCCGCGTTTAAGTACTTATTAAGTCATCGGCATTGATGACCTTCCCCGATTTGAAGACAATTTTCGCAACGAAAATCGAGTTCGATCCTCGAAATGAGAAGGTTTCTCATGGGTCAATGATACTAATCTTACTAGGCCATGCGACCACTTTACCCAATTCTGTGCTTTCTTTAGGCCATCAAGGTGACTTCTTTGGGCGGTTTTAGATTGCGTCAAACTTTGATTTATTCCTTGTCATTTGGCTGCCTTCAGAGATATTATCACTGTTTTGCAGGGCACGTCGTACGTTGGAGACCAGCCCGGGAGAGGGGTATCTCTACGCTGGAGCGGGTCGTCCTTGTCTTCCAGAAAAATGTTTTCGATGGTTGACTTCTGTCAGTTTTCTCTGTTCTGAGTGCACCACATATCCCCCTCCCCCGTTAAACATCCTCATTCTTTTTTGGGAAGTATCGTATGAATTTTTGATAAAAACCCTCTGAAAAGAGATAGAGTTTCTAGAAATCTAGCGTTCCTGAAGATTTTTCCCAGCTGAGAGTCTTAGCCCCGAGTTATCACACGTATGCTGCTTTGCCACAATTGATACTGAGTTCTCCATAGAGTCTCCAAAATTGTCACCTTTCTATGATGCCCTGGATAGCCTCCACCCACTTCGCGCAAGCTCCACCCCACCCTCTGTTAAACTGCTTTGTTTCAGCAGGTAATTACAGGTCACTGCAGACGAAGTTTCAGCAAAAAAGAAATTTGAGATTTCTGGAGCAGTAGGAATTAGTCAAGTACTGCTAATCTCGAATTCAATGCCTGTTACAAGAAAACAACATCTTCCGCCTGTTCCTCCTGGACATTCTACCATCACAGTTCAGATAACAAAAAAAAAAACTCTAAAAATCATTGGCAACAACTTGAAGAGTAGTGCAAAAAGTCGTGTTTCTGCGGTGGCTCACCAGAATTCAAAGAGCGCAGACAGCAGCGCGTTTGGCTATGGCTGGACGTGGGCCTGACTAATGCGGCAACGCCAGGCAGTACGAAGACGACACCGCAAGATGTGCATCTAACCTCTTCAGCCGTTCCCGGTGGCACTTTTGAGCGGAGAAAACGGCATGCTGCTGCAGCTACGAGCCCATTCAGTGGCAAGGGCCAGAATCCCCGGAATTAATTGTAAAATTTTTCTTGAGTCTAAGAAAACTGGCGCTAATAATCTGGGAGAAGGGGGTGCTGAAACGACTCCTTGTGCATAGCTCGGATTAGAAACCGCACTTGGAATCGGTTCACTCACCACGGAGCTCCTTCTACCCTTTAGAATGCGGTCAGAGTGCTTAGCTCCACACGGTAACCTTTTTGCACGAAAAGTCCTTCGTAAGTCCATTTCCCTTTTATTGGCGCATCAGATAGAGTCAGCTGCTTCCATACTCGATATTTCTGTACTTAATTTAGCCCTGATTCCTGCCTTTTTACTCTGAAAGTCCCTTTCACGTAAGAATTGTTCGCAATCGTGTGATTATGGCAATGTGTTTGCGAAGTTCAGTCCCTCGATTACTTCCCGAAGTGGCGACAAGATTAAGCGGTTTGGCGACCAATCCTTTTTACCGCACACCAAGCTCATTAGTCTTCTAATGAGGAAAAACGTTTGGAAGAGCGAGCAGAGATATGGTGAGAGATTTCTCCTTGGCCTGGAATAATCATCCTCTTGAGAGTCAGTCTGAAGCAGTTGTTTTCGAAGTTTTTGTGGTTTCATCGGCTGCATTTTGATTTTCAATAAAGCTCCCTTGACTTTGTCTGCAACATTGTGCTCATTCGACCTTCTGGAGACCAGTTTCAAGCTTGTGTGAAGAATGATGATGGGTCGTTCCTTGCTGTTCAGCAGCATCAGGATGCGCTCAAGATTTCCTTCCGTCTAGAGTTGAAAACGCTTTGAAATGTGGTCCACGAGAAGGCTTATGACATTCAATGCAAACCTGCATTCTATCTTTGCTGTTGCATTGGGCTACCGGTTAAGGTGGTCAGTTGCTAGGTTTGCCCGATAGCAGCTGACCAAGGCTAGCCGGTGTGGGTGGTCTCTGGACTACCTCGGCCTATATCCTTACACAGTCTGCTGCAAGGAGATGCGATACCCCACTAAACGTGGGGTAGAAAGACAGAGTAAGGTTAGAAGTACGTTTTGATACACGCTCGTAGTAGAATGAAGCATATACTCAGGACTCTTAGGTTTATTAATAGAGCAACTATTTGCTGAATTTCATATTGACAAGCTGTTATCTGTCCCACGTCTACACCAATTCCAATGCAGTTTTCGAAGGACTCTTTTCATCCCTAGAAAAAACATTTGGAGTGGTCTGCCCAGCACCACTGCTCGAGAACACGACCATTCTTCCGTCAATCTATAATTTCGCAGTCATGAATGTCTGTTTCGCGGTCTTCCCTACCAACTGCGATACTAAGCTCCGACACCATCGAAACTGTTACAGCGTGACTAATAAATGATCTCCAGTCTAGAGTGAATCATTCCAAGATACCTATGACAGTCGACTATAAAAGTCTTTTCCTTCCATTAGAATTTCGGCTGCCAACTCGTGCAACCATGCTTGAGTCATGCTAGGACGTTTGACAAACATGCCTTTAATTCACCAAATCTGTGGTGTAATAATGACTGTAAAGCGGGTAGGCCTTGTTTCAGCTCCTTGGAATGCGGACGAAGCTCGAAAATAGCATAGTTTGTTAGACTTTAAAGGCACATGTACAATCCGAGAGCTGGAACCTTTTCGAGTGCGAGTTGGCAGTAGAGCTAGAAGCGGAACACTCCCGCCATTGAAAAGTGTGCGGCTGTGAAAATATGAGCTTCTGACAGCTCGTGTCACTTACGACTCCGCCCGCCACTCCATACGCGATACGCACACCATAGCTACGCCATACGGCCTGCAGTGTGTGAGAGGATACGGTGAACGCGCACGTGGCGAGGCGTATCCTTGGCCGTATGGCGCATGGCGTAGTTATAGGTGCACATCGGAACTGGGTGAGGCGCGGAGGTATATGGACATACCATACCATACCACAAGAGAAGCTGCCACAAGTCATTGGCTTCGTCGCGGCGCACAGTCGAATGGCTACAGTTCTACGGCTGCGCACCTGCACACCTCATACACGAAAAGATCTACCATTCAGCATTAAATACCAGACCCGCCTCCCCGTTCAGT
>MU917280.1:0-10785 GCA_036418165.1 Cooperia oncophora | reverse complement strand
ACTACCATATCGTTCGTATCAGACGTTTTCCAGCAGTTGGTCTCCTTTATCGGAATCAGCAATTGGCGGAGCACGAATCTGGCGGCGTCGACAGGGACACGCTCCATCATACGGAAAACACTGTAAACAAGTGCACAGGTTCGCCATGGACCTCCCTGAATCCTATAGACACATTTGCTCGCGTGGACAGACATTACGCTCAAATTGCACCATCCCATCACCTCTGCGCGGACCTCAATGCGCGGCGCATCCAAAGTTAGCATGATTGGCGCAAACCACATCCTGCTCCTGCTCCACCACAGGATACGTTCTACATGTATTTCAGGCTATTCGAACACGCTCGCTTGAAACCGTACACAGAAAACGGACTTTCGAACAGTTCGGAGTGTTCCCCAAATAATCCCCAACGCAATTATCTCATGAGTTCCGGAAGCTTCAGAAACGTTTAAGTAGTTTTTGGAAAGAGAAAGTCTTCTAGAGTTCAACGCTGGTTTCAGATTTCCAAACTATTGAGGTTCAAGGGAAATATCTTGGTTCAAACCTGTACAATTCGCACTGCAAACTATCCAAAAAAGCACTCCCAATAATCCCCAACGCTGAATTTCTCTATGAATTTGGCGAACTTCATAAACATTTCAGTACTTTTAGGAAGCTCAAACCTTCCTCTACACGACTGCGGTCTCCTCTTTCCCACAGGTCCGCTTTTGAGGAAGTTATGGCCCTTCAAAGACACCCTACTTTCCTGAAAACTCGCGCTCCAATCAAACCACCTTGCAACCACCTTGCACCGCTGGTCCTGCCCAGAATCCCTCCCCCGATCCCTCGGCCTTTAATCAGCTGATTTCGGCTGGCTTGCTATCGTTCGTGTTTATTTTGTATATTCTTTTATTATTTTCCGCTTTTTCTTGTGTGATATGAGTCTGCTGCTTTGACATATTAGGTTTAGGTTATTAGGTTTAGGATCGATCGATTGGTTCCTGCCGTCGTGCGGAACTGGGAGAAATTGGGAGAAATGCAGAATCTGCAGATTCCGCATTTCTGCATTTCTCCCAATTCCGCGGTTTTTGGAATCGATAGACGTATTTCCTTCTTCTGCAAGTTCCGCGTGAAAGTGAATTCCCTTTCAGGTCTCTCTATCATGCTCTCTTCACTTGGAACTTTTCCTGAAAACCTTTCATTGCGTCAACTTAGTCGGCCGTTTCATTCATCCATTCTCAGACGCTGAAAACTGAATCTTGTCTTTGCAAGTAATTGTCTGCGTGAATAATGTTGTTGAGCCACAATATACTTGCGTTACTCCGCCCATTGCCTACTTTCCAGTACACTCTGTCCAAGTTTCCCTCCCGCTAACCAAAATGACCAGGAAGTAATCTCCCTTCGTGAATACTCAT
This sequence comes from Cooperia oncophora, assembly GCA_036418165.1. Taxonomy (NCBI): domain Eukaryota; kingdom Metazoa; phylum Nematoda; class Chromadorea; order Rhabditida; family Trichostrongylidae; genus Cooperia; species Cooperia oncophora. The sequence continues at coordinate 9,394 of MU917280.1, read as the reverse complement.
GGTACCAGTTAACCGATAGGTGGAATGGCATGCTTGCTGATCGGAAATCAAATTTGCTACTTTTCAGTTGCATTCCATTTTGTTTGTTACTTTGAAAGTAGGAATCTAGCAAGCTGCTGTCAAAAGTCGTTTCCAGAAGTTTTGCTCACTTACACTCCTTATCCCTGAGCCAGGGTAGGCGTGGCATTTGAACATGGCACGGAACTGGTTACTCGTGTAATATTCCAGTCTATGACAACTGTCATCTTGTTCTGTGTTGGACAAGACACGAAAACAATTTTGTCAGGATGAAAATATCTTACCAGAGGCGTAGACTCCTTCAGGTTAAGTTCAAGGATGCAGCCACACCTACCCGATCTCAGGGATTTCGAGTATAAGAAGGTGCAGCTGGTGCAGCTTTAGGTTTTAGTATAGCTTCTGATCGGTCCTTGTGAATGATTCGCTCCCTACCCCTTATCCTATAAAGGTCCCCAATACGAGTCTCAATCTTCTCTTGTGTGACTTCTAAGCTGTTTTAGTGAAATCTGCTTTCGCATAAATCATTTAGGCTGACCGTGCTCCAAAAGAGATCAGTAATTAGTCAGAAGAATTAGCAGTGGTCAGGTGCGTGACAACCATAAGAGTTGATTAACTCCAAGCACTTTTTCCTTCGTACCCCATGAAAGACAGTTTATGGGCTGGTGTTTGGTTCATTGGAGCTCTCGAACAAGGTGTTTGAGCACTTGGAGTTTTCCATCTTTGAAGTTTTCTCAGGATTGCCCTTCTGGCAATATTTGTTCAGCAAGCTCTGAATCCAAAGCATTTCATCTCAGCATTTGCAGCGCTGCAGTCTCTAGTCCAGGTTAGCTATGCGCTAGGCGTCTCCGAAAGCAAGAAATCTCCACTGTGAAGCTATCAATGGTAATACGTTCCATGGTATGTTGACTTGGAAAAGCGCTGCCTGTTTTGTCTGTATGTCATGTGATATCAGCTTGTGTTACAAAAACCCTCGTAGTGTACATATTTCTGTGGAGAAAAAAACCAAGCCGTAAAAAGAGGGGGGAGGGGTCCTACCGAACCCCCAAAAATGAGTGGGGGTCGTACGGGCTCGACCAAAATCCCCATTATGTGCCCTGCGTCCTGCATAAACCCGGGACAAAGGGACGGTATCGAAATGCAGCTTCGTTATCAGTTGAACGGAATCTTTACAGGGTGACCAAAAAGTTCTGGCAATTTTTCGAAATACTTTGGAATTACAGAGAAGCCATATAATTGACTTAATCAGTGAAACTGAACTAAACTTTCGCGAAAGAAATCTTTCATCTGAATTCAAGTAGCAATACACGGTGTTACAGAGAAATCACCACATGGTATTCAAAACCGACGATGTCTTTGACACAAATACATTTGCTCAGTTCCGCGTATTCCTTCTTGTAAATTTCGTCGACGGAGGCCACGCCAGTTAGTGCGGCTTTTCAATGATCACCTCCACGCATTGAATTCCTGAGATTTTCTGCTCCAAGATAGACTAAACTGATTAACCCATCGGGTTCAGATCAGGCGAGTTGGAAGGATAAATGTCCTCGCCCCAAAATCCCGGAAGCAGCTCTTCGCAGGTGGATTGGGCAGACTGCAGTGGAGCCCAGTTTTGAACTGAAGCACAAAACAATCTGACCAAAGTGCTTGCGACGTCTATGCTTCAGTACATCGCGATGAACGCACTGTTGATAGTTAGCAGCATTGATTTTAAGGTTACGGTCGATGAAGACGAGTGGAGGTTTTCCGGTGACACAGATCCCAGCCCAGACCATGACTGAGGCTGGAAAGTGCCTATGGCCGACGGGTTTCGCTGCCGTTGTCTTCTGCTGTCCCTTCTTGAGTAGTACACTCAATTCTGGCGGTTGTGTACAGGCTCGTTCGTTTGAATTTTTCGTCGGCGAAGAGCACATTTTCCAACCAGCACCGACCAGACGACGCATCCTGCGAACTTTGATCTGGGAAGCAAAGGAGGCAATTTTGAATACAAGTTGTGATTTCTCTGTACGCCTGTTATCGCTACTGGTCTAATGAAGATTTCCGAAAGTTTAGGTTCGCTGGTTAAGTTAATTGAATGGCACTTTTACGATACCAAAGTACTTCGAAAAATTGCCAGAACTTTTTGGTCACCCTGTATTGCTGTCGCAGAAGGTTAAACTGATGGGTGGGGGGTGATTTTGCGCTTGTGCTTCATCCCATCGACGTCTCGAGCCATTAAATGTAGGCCTGTGAAATCGTATGAAGTCACGAATTGATACCAACAAAATTTTTATAGGCCAGTTGTTAGCTCTTGCGAAGAGTATCTGTCAAACCTGACGAGGACCCCCCGTCGCCGAATAGCGCCGGTTCATTTCGAGTTGTGAATAGGTGCTAAGCATCCATACAGAACATATACTCCAAATCCCAAAGATGGAGAGGGCATGACGGCGTATACCACTTCAGGAGGATACTTTTTTCGTGAGCTTTGAAGACAGAAAGTCTCTTGAGAAGAGCAACAGCCGCCGCGTTCCAATAATGCACGCAGCCATGTCCGCTCTATCTCCGGGATATGAAATGTATTCTTTCCAGAGAAAGTCCAGAAACACTATGGAACCTGCTTAAGCTTCACAATGACCTGAGAGTTTCACACTTGAAATAACTCTTTATCTTGAACAGATTGTGTTTTGTTGTTACAAGGTTGAATTCCACAATGACTCTTCTTCCAATTTTTCTTTTCTGAATTGCTTTTCTCGGATAAGGCGTCGGTAACATTTTGCCCAACGATATCTAGTGGTGCGCGTATAATGGAGCTCTCTCGAAGTGGAAGTAATCGTATGACCTCTTTGAGAAGGGGTCAAGATATCGAGACGTGCTCACTTCTTTAGAAAAAGGTATCTGAAATATGTGGTCTTCGGACGATTTAGGAAAAGGTATCAAAAATATGTAATCTTCAGACGAAATCGATACATCTACTTTACCTGTTCAACTAACTTTCCATCTCAGCATTTGTGGAGAGGAGGACGTGTTTGGGAGCGAAAATGCATGCGGGAAAGCTCTTTTTATAGTATCAATAACCTGAACTCGAACTATATTAACAAGCTTAAAGGCAAGTGGCAGGATAAATCTTCAAGACGTATAGGAGTGATATACCTAGCAGGACAGATTGCGGCGCTTCTGAGCAGGCGCTGAGTAGTGCCTTTTCCAAGAAAGGTTCCCCTGATAGATCCTACCAAGCTGTAACATACCGACACGGACACCCATCGGCGCCAGGTCAGCCCACAAATGTCGGACCTGTGCTCATGCTCGTGTTGTATCATTTGCGAAGTCCAGTGTGAGGCGAAAGGATTGATATGAAGCGACTGCCATGCTGCATGGATATGTATGAATACATACACGCAACCGCATCTACCGTAGCGGTTATTGGCAGGATGGCTACTGGGAACTTTTCCGGAATCGCTTGTGTCGTTGAAGAAAAAACTTCCCCTCGCCGTTTTTGACCGTTTCACCGATTTTTCGCAATTTTCCCTCTACATATGTAGCACCCCTGTTATCATTTCAGACTTAGAACCAAATTATCGTGCCCTACGTCTTTGAGAAATGCTTGCCATTCCTGGAAGGAAATGCAGATATCGTACCTCGCTTTTGTCGTATGCTGTGGCAAAGGTACAGTTCAATGACGACAAAGTTTCCACGCCTAAATTTATAGTGTTAGTGCTCAATATTACGCCGATATTATTTTGCTCGTTGAGGGTTTTAGCGGATACAGTTATCATAGCTCTTCGTTCAATGGTCAGCATAAACGTACTACACGCTCACATCCAAGGAACGGCCCCTGTGTGAGATGAAAGTCCGGTCACAGGTGTGCACTTCCTCCGCTCAAAAAAAAGCTCCCATATACGCACTACCACCAAAATGCAGTACTTGCCCTGTCCACGGATAACTGGAACTCATCCTTTCAATCACGCCATCTTTCTGTACTTTTCTGCGCTCTCGCTTTTGTATGATATTCTGAGACTGCTGTTACTTTACCTTGCAAGTGAGTGGACCCTTACTGAGCGCCGTCCCTCTAAAAACTCAACAGATATACCTCGTGGCATCTTTTGCTGAGTATTTCAATGCCTTCGCAGTTGCAGTCCTTTACTTCTCCACTCTTTGACCTCTCGCGCGGGGACTCTACCAAAAGTTCCACCCTTGCGCCGATACCAAGGCCGCAGCGAAAAAAAGCAAGCAACGGAGAAAGGAAACAAAAGTGAGAGGATGCAGACAAGCGCTCCGGCTAGCCGTGGTCTACGGAAATTTGAACTTCATTCCCTTTGAACGCGTCGATCTTCTCTTTTTCTCTGCACTCTCTCGTCCGCATGGCACTCTATGGCCGTTGTGACTTCGCTCACTCCAGCTTTTCACCGACTATAAGTAGCTCACCCACCCCGGAGTCCCCTCCCCTTGAAAAATCCCGTTTCCTGGCTCGCCATACGTTTTTTGCACGTTTCGATGCTTTGGCAGCCGCCCTCTATCCGTCTGCGTCACAGATATCACGTAACCCTAGCCGGGAAGCAGCGCGAGTGGATCCACGGAGACGAGAGTCAACGACTAGGAAAGTGCAGATATAGACCTAGCGCCTGCCAGCATCTGCCAGCGTCTATCAGCGTTCACTAGTGTCCGAACTTCCGGCAGCGTCAGCGATTAGGGAATGATAGATATCGACCTAGCGTCTGCCAGCATCTGCCAGCCTCCATCAGCGCATGCGAGCATGTCGAGGGCTAGTGAAGCATTGGTATCAATCTAACGTCGCCAGCGTCCGCCAGCCTACCCACGCACCCGGGAGCACGGGGAAGTGGGAGAGTAGCACACATCTGGATAAGGCGTCAGGAAATTGCGGTGTGTACAACCGCACCGCCCAACCGCACAGAACTATGCAATTCAACGTGCGATGCAGTGAAGCTCTGTAAGGATCATTCAGTGAAATTCTGTAAGGATTAGTCAGTGATAGGATGGCAGATCAGTATGGCTTCGATCAACTTGTTCGATTACAGTAGGCGGAGGCGGCGAGGAGGTAGTGCGATGGGACGTATCGCTGCTTAGCGGAGCCCAGCAGAGAGTGACATCCGACCAGACTCCGCCAACCCTTGGGCCCTTCATACTTCCCCAGGCTCATGCCCGGTGGCCGGGCGTCAAGGTACGATAGGCCATGTTACTCTATTCCTCTGCGATGCTGATAATAAAGAGAATTTCAATAAACTATGTGATACTCATGCTGTGCTAGATTGTACAGAGGAACATGGGACACGCAAGATGACGGTCCACCATATTGTTAGCAGCGAACCGGTCTCACCTGGAGGAGGCCTGGTCAGCGTATTCGAACGTCGTCCTTCTTCTTTTCCTCCGTGTATGACTTCTACACTCTTCTCCCTACTTCTTTTTTCCTGACTCTTGCGCCTTTTTTACTCTCCTGAGCGCCTTCAGGACACAAGCGCTGGCCAGTGTTGCTATCCTGAAGAGCGGAACTCTATTACCCCCTATTTCTCTCTGAATCTTTCCGTAACTGTCCCCTTTCTTTTCCGATCCGGGCAGTCAATTAACATCGGTGTTCCCGAGGCAAGGTTGTTCTAGAATACCAACTTCTTCGTGTAGATTTTTCTGGGTTGCTATTTCTTCCTCTCTTCCTTTCCCAATCTCGCCGAATTTTTTCATGAGTTTTCTCCCTGCTGAATCCTCTTTCTATCCTCCTCTTCCTCCTGTCACCAGAGTTCTGCCATTTCGATTGACCTCTCGAGGTTTTTTTTGTTCTCTGCATGTTTACGAACCCTTTTCAATTCTTATGACTTACCACATGGTTCCCACCAGCTCTCCACATCCCTGCAGTTCCTCATTAGGATACTATCATTGTTTTGCTTCATGCCCTTTCGTCAACGAACGACCCGCGCACTTCTCTTCTGTTTTCCTGTCCGTCTTTGTTTTACTATCGGGAGACCTTTGATCAATTCCTCCATACACCTCCACTTTCTCTTCCTCTTTTTGTCACGTTCATTGGGCCCTGAAAGCTTTTGTGATTTGAGGGGGGATCCTGTCCGCAGACGTAGTCACTCGTAGTATGACTTCTGGTATAATGGTTCCTCTGCACACCGGGTTTGCATAAGCAGCCTGTAGCTTCAGCAATAGTGCCATATGGATCTTGTCCAGGTACGGACGGTGTTGAGCCTGCGGGATAGTAGCCACGCCGAGATGCAAGCGTCCGCTTCCCCAGTACTGTGAGCGGTATTACGCTTCGGACGCTGCAGTGTTGCCACGCCACCTTCCTTGCTTTACATTCTTTTCAGTTTACTTTCGTTCCCGATAGATTTTCCCCTTTTCCATGCTCGAACATTTCGCACTCACTTTCTTTGATTCCTACGACTCTACCGTCTGTATGGACGGTAACGCTACCGTACCCTCGTTATAGCATCGGAACCCTGTATTTGGGGAAGGGATTGGACGCCTGGCCATTTGCAGAGTAGGCGTTTGACCGTTTCAATGAATGAGATAATGAAATAAACTCACAATTTCTTTGTAGGACACTGAACTACCTTTCCCAAGACACTGGGACTCTCACGTTGTCAATAGTCACGGTTTCGCCGATTTTCATTGTTTTGTTCTTTCCAGTGACGCAACCTAGAACTTAGTACTAGAGTATTCTGCTGTCCCGCAGTCTCATTGGGACAACAGGGTGAGTGGACTGAGTGGGGGAACAGTCCGTGTGAGTTGTATTTCTGTAGTATCTGACTGAAAACAAGCTGAATAACTTCAGGAGAAGACGAAGGTGCTACGCACAGAAATATTGCAAGATAATATACTTCAAAAAAACTTTCGAGACTTTTGGTGTCTCTTGAGTTTTTTGGGACAAACTTTTGGAGTTTCACATTGTTACTACACATTCAGATACTGAAATTTAGTTTTATTCTTTGTCGGTGGTGGTGACCTGATCTACCGAAGAGTTACTAGTTAACTTCTAAGAACGAAGAACGTCATGTTAACCATTCTTTGATAAAGGTGGCTTCCCCAGAATCGGGTGAAAAAAAAAACAAAATAAAAACAGCGTGACAAGTTACAGATAGCTCGATGAAAATTCAACTCATATCAAGCTTAGAACTTGCCTTCAACGGAGTATACACCATATTTTTGGCATTTGTAACGTAGGTGGCCGATTTGGAACTCCTCTCCTTCCTTATAAGTCTTCCCATTCTTACTGCATTCCTGAAAGCTGGTTTTATGCACTTGCTTCATAACTGGTGTCTTCCTCTTATAAGCACTTACTTCGGAACTGGCAGCTATTTTCCCCTCCCCCCCCCCATCCGCAACACTTTGTCTCCATTTATCGCTCCTTGTTCTCTACCACTTCACATGAGAAAAACAAAACATTTTCTGTGGCTATATCAAGTCGGATCGTTTGCGCCCAATGTATTACTTTGTGGAACTTGTGTAACTCTGCAATTTGATTCATACTGTGCAACGCCGCAATGGTAAGATGGAACGCCATGTTGGCTTTGAAGCTGAACGACAGCTGAGTACCGCTGCACTCCCCACTTTAGAAAGGGACCCGCTCTTACAAGCTCCCCCCTCGTTCGAGGTCAAATAAGACGCCCTGCTGTGTTCATCTAAATGATGGCGTGCTCGACGTACAGGTTAACCTAACGTTTAGGCGCTCGAATTCAACAGTGTCCATTTGTTCGCTTTGGAAGGAGTAAGAATTGAAACCAGTGCACGGTGTACGTGCCCAGAGTGTCCACTTTCCCGAGGAATATATTCCAGAGCTACGCTGAGCGAGCGGCTTCTGCTTTATCCTCCTCCCAGTCCTTCTCCTGTATATACAGGGGGGGGGGGCAAAAAAGTCACTTTGCTTCATTGACTTTCGAGGCGCTATAAGTTACACTTTATAAATTCTGATCGGACATTTCTACCACCATATTAAAGAGCATATTAAATACTATATGACACTCCGCCACAGCCTTCTGGAGGAGCGCCATCGAGAGATTCTGGCACGCAACCGCGATGTGGTGCCTGAGATCAGCGAGATAGTCGATTTCTCCGCCACCGTAGACCACCCTATTGAACTCCGCCCGAACCGGGTAATTGAGGGGATTCAGGTCAGGTGACCTACTTGGATATTCCATCTTCTTTAGGTACTCAGCCCCCTTCCATTCCAAGTAGGCGAGAGTTTCTCCAACGCCCTGGTGGCACCCAATGCTGTAGCAGTACAAAGTTTCCAAGAAGGTACGGGCGACGACATGTGGGGAAGATATTCTTCTTGAGTTGGTCGATGTAACCGCCAGCGCTCAGCTTCAGCCCGGGGTCCACGAAGAAAATATTGGTCCATTCCAGGTGCGTCCGGTCCATACCATCAACCCGCGCCTTGGCGACTGTGGTGAAGATGATGTCCTAGACCGTAGCGACGTTGTCGGAGCTGCTCGATGTTGGAGGTCTTCCAGATCGAGAGTACTGGTCTCCAGGTATCCATGGGTGACTCCATACTAGAAGTTTCGCAGCTGTTTGGAGGTGACATGAATTCCAAAGGTCTTCTCCAGTCAGGCTGCGACTGGAGATGACCTCATATTTTGGTGTACATGAAGGTGATGGGCGAGGGCCAGCTCCTGCTCCTGCTTATCGAGGAACATCTTGGGTATCTTCCGCCCTGGTACTCGTATCCACGTCTTCTCTCTGGGCTGCGAAAACTTTGCTGATATGTGACTCGGTCGAAGTGACTTTTTTTTGCCCCCCCCCCTGTATAGTGTAATCGAGCTCATAGAGTTGCTAATTTGCTTGAGCTTTTGTACTATCGTCTTAACCTCTTAATTCTTCCAAGTGCGGACGCCTTAATCTTTCGTTCCAACTTTGCTTTGTTCCTAATCCCGTAGAGTATCAACTTCAACGTCAAAATGACCCAATAAAAATAGCTAACTGAAAGGCATTGACACGAAGATGAACACTGTGGCGGGACGGCGGAAAAGGCTGTTGCAAACGTGCACACCCGCGCACCATCCGCACCGGGGCCCACCTAATTGGCATGACACAGAATTACTGAAGTACACCTAGTAAACCAGGTAGAAAACACCCCACACTGAAAGAAAAGAATATTGTGGGCAAACCTTGGGTAACGCTTCAAGCATGCTGTTGAACATCGGACACGTTTTGTACGAGACGCAACACTGCGGACCTCGATTCCATTTGGTCCTTTGCCGTAACTACTAACGCAACTACTGAGAGAAGAAGAAACATCTGCAAAAGACATGTTCTTCCTATACCATTTTAGAACGGTCAAGAATCGCCAAGCAGTAATAAAGAAGTATTTCAAGAAGTTCTCGAAAGAATAGTTGTTGCTAAAACGAAGACAGCCACTTGGTTTGTGGAGTTACATGGCTAGAAGAGG
>MU917277.1:1296-12335 GCA_036418165.1 Cooperia oncophora | reverse complement strand
ACAATTTTCATGCTTTTTCGTCCTGCAATCTCGTTTTTCACTGAAAGCCGGGCATTGGAGGCGGAGTCTGGAGGCGGAGTCACTGGAAAAAAGGAGGAACCACTGAACCTATATTGCGCTATAGCGCCCCTCCTCAGAATTTTTTGCCGCGAAACCGGTACAAGGTTGTTCGTCGCGGACCACTCTAACCTCCTGACGCCATATTTTCAACTTCGATACCTGATCGTGGACCGTGCCTTTAACAGTTACGCAGATGCACGCTCTGGACGAGATTTTGGCTCGTTACCAGTGTTGCATAGGCTTGAACCTTTCGCTGAAGTGAACCTAGGAAACATAGCAGTGACGAGAATTACAAGCCAGCAACCACAGCGTGGAACGAATCCTCATTGAGCTCCTGCAAGTTGATGGCAAATCAGTCCGCGAGGCTGCTCAAGTCGCATGTGTCAAGGAAAGTCAACAAGGACCATTGCGAGTGCCTACGGACAGGAAAACTCCAGGTAAACGATAGAATGAAGTAAGCTTTGGTATATTGAAGCGCATAAAAGGCAAACTTCACAATTGCATATTGTGGATAGTAGCGTCCAATAATGCATCTATAGTCGCAATGTGACTCTCCAGGGAAGGAGGAGAAAAAAAATCGTGGAGAACACAATAAGTAAGGACCAGGCTAGGTGCTGGACGACCTGCTATCCGGACCTGTTCGTTTTATGGCAGCAAAGGCGATATTCTGCTGCTTCTGGCTGGTTTAATCGTTGCTTCTCATGCATCTAGCGCTAATACCAACTATCAGTTCAGAAAGGAAAAACGAGGTCTAAAGACTAATCTCATGGCAGGAAACAGCGTTTTGGTGGTCGAAGCAATCGGGGGAGGCCGACTCAGAGATGGACAGCGGTTGTGCGCAGAATCTCCCTTACTTCGTAGCGCGAAATTTGAGAAGAGTTCCAGCAGAACTTTGAAGCCAGGATTTTTGGTGAAAGGAAGGACGCCTACAAACTGGTTGATGCGGGGTCTGTCTTTAACGGCCTATATCTCAGTTTTATGACATTGCGCATAGGAAACGCTGAGCTTTACTTGCAGTAAACTTAGGGACAACAGCGAGTAAGTAACGAGAATCAAAAGCTATGTCACTCTGCGCTGAATGAACTCGGGCGGGTTTTTCCACCTCCTGCAAGTTTGAGCCGAATCGGCCTTGCCAAGGTGCTCCAGCTTGTTCAATGAGATGTGCAGCAACGACCTTCGTGATAACCTAGAGGACAGGATGACACCAAACACCACGAGAGATGCTTGGCTCCTGAGTTGAAGCTCTTCAAAGGCAAACTGGCACGCATTGTTTCCTACTTAGCCTAAAATGGCCTAGATAGGGCGCTGTTATTGGGAAATGGGAAGGAACGGGCTGAACGGTCAAATCCTGCGCAAGAAAAAGCCCTCAGTTCTAATGACTTGAAAATCGATCTCGCATAAGTTTCTCGGGTAGGGCAATCTTACCAATCCTCCGTCATAGAAGATACGGCTGCATATGTGTACCCATGTATGCATGCAGCATCACTTCATACCAATCCCTTCGCTTCATAATTTGCTTAGCAAATGAATGAATACGAGCGTCAGGAACGGTCGTCCATTTGTGGGCGGGCGGGGTGGCGGGCGTTTGGAACATAAAGCTGCTGGCTTGCATAGTTCAAAAAATCTATAAGACACCTTCCTTGCGGGAAACCGGATGCAGCGCCTGCACAGGACGCTGAACTTCTATCCCGCCAGGAGGATTGATCCCAGTCGCCTTGTGCGATTTATCGTGCCAACTGCCTTTAAAAGAATCAAGGAATGGAGAAACCTCAGTTACAGGTGCAGTAGTGACTGAAAGAGAGGAAGACAGAGCTGTTGGTGCCCACATTTTTCAATGTGCCCTTGTGGAAAAACATCACGCGCAAGAAGTCGTGCAGTTCTGAGAACTAATTACTCTTGACAACAAAAGTTAGTTTTTTATTGTCAAGAATAATTAATTCTCAGAACAGAAAAGTTTTCGTTTTGATCTGGAAATGTCCATATTGCAGTGAAAATGGTATGCAAGGAGAGTGGTTTATACAAACTAATAATTACCATTAGATGTGACTCACTTTAGGCTCTCCCAACAACAAGCACAATCAAGCTCCAATACAATCGTTTAGATGGGGAGAAACAAACAAGTTGGTCTAGTAGCCTACTTGGAGAGAAGAGGACATAGTGCCCGATAACTGGGTCAGAACAATCCACTACGCACCTGGGGATGAATAGATCAGTTTAAAAACGGAGAGCAGTACATTTGGAAAAATAAGCCGACGAGAATTCCTAATGCCACGCCCCTCTGACCGATCCTATGCACATACGTACGCTCAGTATCCAAAAAAATTAAACCAAGGACGAGAAATTCGATGAGAATCCAGCTAATGGAAGGAAATAACATTACACTCGGGAGCTCTACAAGTTTTTTTTTCTTGATGTAGCTCGTTTTCTCAGAAACGGACACACGACTCCTTTTTTAAGAGCGCTTCGTCGATTTTTCAAAAGTGCTTCTCAACGTCGACGTTTACTGGAGGTAACTCTGTGATTTGGAACAGCTCCGACGACACAATTCCATTAAAGGCATAAGGCACGATAATTGGGTTTTTGCTCGGAAGGGTAGCACGTGTGCTATATAGTGGTGAAATGACGAAAAAGTCGGGAACTGCGAAAAAAAATTGTTCTGCACGGCATAGGACGGGCATGATGGGATGAGTTCCCTGTTGGCATCGTGCCAACAACAGCTTTTTTCATTCATATATTCATGTACCAACGCTTCATATCAATTGTACTCCATAAATGAAACTATAAGAGTGCCAGCGCTGAGGTGACTGTGCGGCCATTCGTGGGCGGGCGGTTGCGGTGGGCATCAAGGTTAAGAACGGTCAGCGATGACCTATGAAAATATAGAGGTTATGTGGGAAGGTAGTGCGGTCCGGAGTGGACAACCCTGTGCCAGTTTCGCGGCGGAAAGTTGTACGGTAAAGGAATTAAGGCGCAAAGTTGCTTCAGTGGTACATCCCTTTTTCCAGTGACTCCGCCTCCAGACTCCGCCTCCAAAGTCGGCCTTCCAGCCAAAAGTAATGCTCCCGGGCAAGTATCATGGAGTGGATGCATTCAATGTCTCTTGTAGAGTCATAGGGTTCATTACTGGGAATCAGCCGACGGGAATTCGTCCCAGCGCGCGGTCTTTTCGGTCTTTTACCTCTACAGTTGTTTGAGGCTAGAGGAGGCCTGACGAATGCGTTTCCAACGTTCCCGTTCTGCTTTTTTAGACGGTTCCCTTGAAGAAATTTTCTTTCACATTTCTGAAAAATCACCTAGGCTTTTTATTGCCGTTCGTGCCTTAACATGTTGCACCTTGGCTAGGTGCTCTAGCAGCGCCCTTGGTCAGAAAAGGTGACACGCAGCGCCTGCTTAGGGAAATAATATTTTTATGCGTATCGACCCTGTACATCATATCAGTTTACTTGCCTTAAAGCTCTTTCACGACAGTGGCCGATTTGACGAATCGCAACCGCAAAAGCTCAACCAGGAGCCGGCTTCATCGTATTTCCGCGGACGTAAAGCTTCTGATTTTTACCTATCCCTCTCCAAACTTGCATTGGAAGGAGAACATCACTCTTTCAGTAACCTCGGATCTGTCCTCGACTTACATACCCAGTCCCAAGTTCCAGTTGCGGTTGATCTATAACGTTCCCAGAAAGATGTCCGCGGTAAACACAGGCGACGATTACATAACAGCTTGATCAGTCCAGCCTGAACTCGAACAGAATTTTATCTGCGAAACAACTGTGCGGTGGCCGTCTGCCCTTGCCCCACCCCTCTCCGGTGATATTCGGTTCCAATCGAAAAAGAAAATGTTATGATATTTGATAGCTATTATAGCTCCTAGCTTCCAAAGCACCTACGATGCGGGACTTAAGTGTGATGGGGGTCATTCGAACATTTAGTAGCACTTTCATTACCGTCGCCTCAGGAGATAAGTGAGCCAGGAGATAAATTAGAAGATCTTCTTATGGTCCCAAAGTAGGCCCGATCCACACAAGAAAGCGAGCAGAGAGAGACTGCTTTAAATGCCGTGATATTTTTGTGAACGGCTCGGGTCGTCGACGACGACGTCATATCGTAAACTACATGTATAAATAATAACCCTTTTCAGGAAGCGGTCGTCAAAAATAGCCTTCATGGCCGTTGTTATGGTTGCCGTGCGCAAAAAAATGGAGAATTTATGTATCGTCTGGGTGACGGCAACCCTTAATAGGAGGGTACGTGAGCCGAGCATTACGTAGTTTCTTTCGAGTTCTCTTGAGAAAAGGGAAGATAATGGGATGGAGACAAATTGCTCAGCCACACAATGGACTCATGACAATGCGGGCTTTCCTCATCAATAGAGTCATTATTTCAGCACTATTCCCGTGAAAGCCGATCTGAAAAAAAACATCTGATGGAAGTATTTGCTACGGGTGATGAGACAGCAGAAGCTCTCACAAAGAAAGCATGAAGAAGCGGACTACGGGAGCTATTCTATCTCTTCACCCCATCTATCCATTTGCAGTCATGCCTAGGAGTTATCGCGCCCCTTTAAGCAAGATCGACAAGCTGCTCCTATATTTCTCCCATAATCTAACACACCATCTCGTCGGTGGAGAACCGTATGGGACCCAGTCACGACGGGAGCAGGCCCAAACATCTGGAGCGTCCCAGTTCCCTTCAGCACTCTGGCTCAACTACTCACGAGCTACGAGGGCCGTTCAAGGTATTCTCGGTAACGCGGTGTTGAGAAAATGATTACTGATCAAAACATGGAGAAAAATGAAAAGGAAATTGACGAAATGAAAAGAAAACTGAAAAAAATACTAGTGTTTACATTTTGGCGGCATTTGAAGGGAACTGGCACGACAGATTCCCAAGTAGGTATTCCGCGCTCCTGAGTAGGCGCTGCGTAGCGCCTTTTCCAAGATACCCTCATAAGGCCCTATCAAGCTACAACATACCGACCCGAACGCCCACCACGCCCGCCCGCCCACAAATGGACGACCGTACCTGATGCTCGTATTGCTTCATTTGCGAAGTAAAATATGAAGCGAAGGGATTGGTATGAAGCGGCTGCGGTGCTGCATGGATATATGAGTACATACGTGCAGCCGTATCTACCGTAGCGATTATTGGCAACATGCCCACAGGAAACTCGTCCAAAACTCCTCTTTGAGTCATTAAGAACGAGGACTTTCTTCGCAGATTTTTGGCTGTTTCACTTCGTTTTTCGCCATTTTATCACTATATAGCGCCTCTGCTAGCATTTTAGGCCTGGTACCAAATTACCGTGCCAAGTGGTTTTAATGCCCATTTTATGGACAAGGAAGAAAAATATTTTCGGAGGGTATTGAAAAGTTAGTTTCCCGAGCAAACAAGTGTATTGAGGTTATGGGGGACTACATGAAAAATGAATTTTATTCAGAATTTTTTGTCTTTCCCTTTATACCTATACCCGAGAATACATCGAAAACCCTCGTACGTGTCCGAGTGCAAGGCACCTACCTCGTGGAAAACCAACAGAACTTAGATTCTGTACGTACAGGAAGGGAGTCCTGCACGACACTGAAAATTATTGCCCAATCTGCTTGCTGTCCGTGGCCTGCACTCTTTAAAAGAGGCAGCTGAACAGAATTGGATGAAGGACAACCACGAGTGCAGGCAGGGTTTCGGAAAGGATTTAGCATGATCGACCACTCCCACTAGGTAATTTAGCTTATTGAAGTACTGCCGGAGTACAACATGTCGTCATTTTTCACGTTCATCGACATGGAGAAAGCCTTCGACTCCGTTGAGACAGAAAGGTTATCGGAGCCCTGGGCAACCAGGGTATTCCTACTCAGTACATCAGGATTCTTCGTGAGCTCTACAGCAAGTTCACGACCGGAATGTCACCATTGTGCAAGGAAATCATCATCGAAGTGAAGAGAGGAGTCCGACCACCCAAACGCTTCAGCGCCTCTTCGAGAACGTTATGCGTCAACTGGAATGAGAAGACATGGGGGAAGATCTGACGGTCGGCAACTACACCATCTCCGCTTGCTGACGACATTGTTCTGGAAACACCAAACGTAAAACAAACGGAGCGAATGACTAAGTTTGACCACGGTGGAAAAGTCGGCTAGCAGCTGAATCTTAAAAGGACGGTGTTAATGAAGAACGAACTGGTTTCTCGTGCTAAATTGACGCTCAAAGGAACGAATGCCACCGAATACTCCAGCTACCTGGGTCGTGTAATCAGTATGAGAACGACTTAGCAACTTAGCACCAGAGCTGTGCAGAAGGAAGCGAGCGGTTTGGGGAGCTTTCAAGAGCATCGAGGGAGTAACAAAGAAGATGGACAATGCCAGCTTCGTGCCCACCTCTTCGATTCCGCGGTCCTTCCTTCCATCGCAGAGACTTGGACTCTACGAAAGCAGGATGAGCATGCGGTCGGCGTTATTCAACGCGCCATCGAAAGGGCGATGCTCGGAGTTTTTCACGCAAGTGAGAGAGGGAATCCGGAGCTCCGCACTCCGCCGACGATCGAAGATCAGAGATGCCGCCGCAAGGTTTCGAAAATCAGCTGCATTGGATACTCATGCGTTTCGAGGACGACCGCTGGACTAAGCGATTACCCACTGGATTCCAGGGTCAAGCGAACACCTGGACGACCGTCTACGTGATGGTCAGACTTCCTCGTGAAAACTCTGGAAGAATTCAATGACGTTCATCGTGTCTCTCGCTCACAGTGAACCCTTCGGCAAAACTAGCTCGTTGCAGGGACAAATGAGGATGTTACTGGCGATTTTTTGTAATGACTGTAGCTTTCTAAATTCTGAAGGTAGAATGTTCTATTCGTTCTAACGTTCTAGAATTTGGGTTCTATTTGAAAGAATATTAGTACAACAATAAATGTAAGTGATGCGACAACTGCCAGCTACTATGTGTGGAAGAGAAAGACTACTGCCAGCTATGTGTGGAAGAAAAAGTCTAATCATATTTTTAATTAATATGCTCACAATCTCAATGACAGACATTCCTAATAAATGTCGAAAGAACGATTGCAATGTCTTCAGGCGTACGCCCTTTCGGCTAAATTCAATGTGAATCCGCTAACTGTTGAATATGGAGATGATTCCTTGGCAATACAGACTAGAAGAAGAGCCAAAACTGTTAGTGGAGTCACAACAACTACTGTCAAGGAATGAGGATTTCTACGATGTAGAACATTGAAGAACTTGGGGCAAGTGAGAAATGCTCCTAGGAAAGTGAAGGAAGTCAACAAAAGGTGTTTGGATGTTTACTTTCAAGATCAAGATTCCCTCGCAGAGAAAGCATGGAATTGAAGGAGAACTCTTTGAGCCAAGTGCAGGACAGCGCAACGGGGAGTGGAGCTATCGTAATAAATCCTGAGGGTAGCAGGGTGAAGAGTGGAGAAGCGGATAAAAACAAATCCCAAGTCGTATTGAATCTTCGATGCGTAACCGTGCTTTGTTCAAGACTCCCGATTCTGGGAAGAGTTGCCGGGATAAATTCGACTGCTGAGGCAGACACTCGCGACGGCAGCGCTTCAGTCGCGCGTTCGACGCGATCGATGCGCATGCTTTCGACTGCATTGATCGCGTCGAACGCGCGACCAGCGTTGCCGTCGCGAAGTCTGAACACTGCCTTAAACACTCAATTTTACGCTCCTTTTGAAGATGTGCTGCAAGATCTGCAAGGTAGTGCAAGATCTCAACATCTCCTTTCTTTTTTTTGTAATTGCAAAAACTCAGAAAATTATGGGAGGACCTGTGCAGTGATTTGCTCCTTCGAGATAAAAATGAGCAGTTGTAATCCGCAATGAGCGCCATTAATAAATTTCTCATTGAACTGAAGAGAGAAGTTTTACGGAAGGAAGACTATTCCCGGCGGTGCTGTGAGCATCGTTGAGGACAAGAGCCAGAGGCGCGAGGTGTGTGATCATATAAACCTAGGTGACTGTGCTGTAATGTAGTAATGATAGTTTAATGTATTAGGCTCGCGGGAAAGTTCTGTCTCATCTTTTATGAAAAATCATAAATATGTAGCGTTGCTAACGCCGGGTTCTCGCTAGTTTTCGATTACCTTTCGGATGCCACCGTTCCACAGTTTCGCCCAGCACGACTCAAAGTTGCATGTCATCTCGACTTTGACTCGCGCTCGGGTCGTGGAGCTTTTCTCGCTCATGAAACGGGTAAGTTCAAGATAATTCGCTCCAGATCTCCCAGCTGCCCTGTGTGGAGATTCACCGAGCAAATAGCTTCTTCATTCAGTAGTTTCACGAGCCGCACCCCCTTCAAGCTCAGCTCACGTGGACATTGAGAGTTCAGTTCGTCTCAAAGCTGCAGTCTCCCGCTTCTGAGCAGCGTCGGGAGGACTGACGATTACTGCGGGCTCAAGGGGGAGATGGAAAAAACGAGTTTTGGGGGGGAGGGCTTGAGGGTCGGTGCGGACGGTACGATACGCAGTTCTTTCTATACTCCATAAGCACAACCAGTAGACGAGTTAGTGAAACTAATGGAATGAGGTCCTTCCCAGGACACTTTTTACTTGCAGTTTGATAAACACCTCTTATTAATGTAATATGAATAAGTATTTGAGTTCGAACAACTATGAGAGAAGTTTCCCGCCAACCTAATAATAGAATAGTTATACTATTTTGTATAATACATAGATACAAATCCTTTTGTATTAAGGCTGCGTCCATACTTTGCGGCAGCGTCTACCATTGACCATCCCCGACCATCACTGTTTCGAGCGTCGGTCAGCGTGAGCGACCAGGAAAGTATAGATATCGATCTAGCGTCTACCAGCATCTCCCAGCGTCCGCTAATGACCATCAGCGTCTCGAGGGACTAGGGAAGTTGGATATCGATCTAGCGTCTACGCGATCCACCAGCGACTATCAGGTCATCGAGCGAGACTGTGGGGAAGTATGGATATCGATCTAGCGTCTAGCGTCCACCAACGACCAAATATGGGGAAGGGGCAGATAGCTGGATTGGGCGTCGTGAAATTGTGGCGTGTGCAACCGCACCGTACGACTACACAATACCTGTAGGCCTGATCGCTGGCGGAGGCAGATGGACGCTGGTAGACACTGGTAGACGCTAGATCGATATACATAGTACTAGTCCCTCAAGACGCTGATGGTCGCTGGCGAACGCTGGCGGGCGCTTCTAGACGTTGGTGGACGCTGTCGCAAAGTATAAAGGCAGCTAAAGGGATTGTGTCCAGGTATGAAAAAGTGAACGGACAAGAAAGTAAACTGATGATACGAGAAAAAGAGGCTAGTAAGTTTGGACATTTGATCACCGGGTAGCCGCTGTTTTGTTTCAAATTCAGCTTTACCTAAACTTGTAGTTGTGTAGGCTGGGTACAATAGTCACTCAGCTGCTGGCACGTGATTGTAAGCATAGTGTATTGATCAGTTGGGCTAAAATACCTCCCTGCGTCGATTTTTTTAGCCCAATGTTTCTCTGTAGGTCTCCCTATGGATAGCTTTTTTCATATTAATTTTTGTGAAATAGAGTATTATAAAGTACTGAAAAAGAAAACAACGAATCTCTCGAAATCGAAAACGAGCAGAGGCAGCCAATGTCCGGAAAAGACAGCGTCGAAGGGATTTCCACGAAGCGCAAGAAAAGGAAAAGTTGATGGAAGCGTAGCTCAAAGTTAAGCAGAGGTCGATTGTGAAGAGAGTTGTAAGGAATGAAGTAGAAACACTTCACTGCTGCTGAGGAAAGAGTGAAGAGAGATCAGCAAATATTCAGATAGCCGAGGTCTGCCGAAAGCAATGAAGTAAGATGGTGCCGGTCTCAGAAGCCATCTAACCTGCTCATAGGCTTCGTTTTTACTTTCGCAAAAAGGAACACTCGTGACAAATGTCTCGACCGCCTGTGTGCAGCGTTTTCGAGCGCCAGGCGACTCTATTAAAATTGAAGGAACAAAGGCGGCCGAGATTCATTTGTTTGGAAGAAGCTAGGCGTCTCGTGCGCCATAACTAATTGTGAGAAAAAGAGAAAAAGCATCGGGCGGCGACAAATTGCGAGAGCAGGTTGGGCCTCCAGTACACAAAGACGCGCTATACCTACAACCATCTGTTGTTTGGCGTTTGTGCTGCAGAGGTTCTGCCGATGTCAGAGTGGAGACCATAGCTTTGAGAACGAAAATCGTCTGCGGCGTGATGGCGGACTACAACGTTTTAAAGGGCATGTAGTCCTATAAGGACTCCCAGCGAGGAGGGTCGTATTTGGTCGCTGGGGAAGGGTACTAAAGGGGGGAATTTCCAAGGGCCGCGGTGTCGTATTCTGCAGAGATTTTCCTCACAGGCTTGGATGCGGGAGCTGGTGACATTATTTGTATGACAGGAAAAAAACAGTTGATACTAATCTCCACTGGCAAAAAGCGGAAATGACAGTCGGGGTGCCAAAAAACCTAGCGATAGGGCCAACGCAGCCCCCACGGCAACATATGGCCACGAGATGCAAGCACCGCTCAAATGGATGAGAACGATCTTGGCTCGGACTTCCACATTTTCCGTCGAATATCTCTAAGAATACCTACCTAGTACTTGTTTCCCGCTTGTCCTTGGAACACTTTTTAGGCGTGAAAAAGAAACTTTCCTTAGTCGAAGAAGGTTCAAAATGTTTGGCTTCTTGGATAAGCAGTCAATCGAGTTCTTGTAGGGGAGGGGGGGGGGGCAGCATGCGTTGGGAGGACGTTGACGACGAGTCGATGATAACAAAGAATAACATGCAAATTGGACTGGTCAGCTGTTGTTTTTATAGTAAAGTTTGCTTTGTTGTCGTGCATGCATTTATATTTCCTCAATAATACTGCATATGAATGCGAAACGATGAGGGTGTTGAGCATGGGCAGGGCACGCGTTGTGTAAAATTCGCGGTGAAGACTACCGCTTCCCCTCCGAAAGCGGGTATCGCTGCCCCTCAGAAAAAACAAATACC
>MU917276.1:9239-21414 GCA_036418165.1 Cooperia oncophora | reverse complement strand
AATAAGTTAGGGTGGACAAAACTGTGACTACCGTGAGGGCGGAGTATTTTTTCGCACTTAGCGATTGGCTCCCCTCTACCGAGTGTTTAAATCCTGCTGGAATAGCTTAAAAATAGCAAACAATCACGTTCTGTTCCCTCACAAAAGCTGTAAGAAGCAAACGGGAACTTGACAGTTTCGACCAAGACCAAAAAAGAAAAATAACCACCCTCATATTCCAGGTCGTATACTATTCCAAACAAGTGCGAACATTGCCAACAGTACGAACAAGAACGAAATTAATTCCTACGAGACCTTCTTAAGTCTGCAATTTCGCGAAAGTGTCCTGGTGGTCCCGCCACGATAGCAAAGAGGGCGTGTTGGCGGCTGGCCAAGGGGCGGGCTAAACCGACTGAGCGCTCCATTGATTTATGGGCCATTAACTGCGGCTATTACTCAATTTTATGTGATGTCCGTATATTTAAGTACATCGTTTCGGAATTTCGACAATGTTTCGTTTAAGGAGGTGCGAAGTATGATCTAGACGATTATTAACATCAAGAGGATGTCTTTCGAACGATATTATTCTCTTTATGCTCTTCCCTTCTTGATATTTGCTTCGTTCTATGCTGAAGCTCAAGTATATCAACAGGTGAGTTCTCCTTTCGTTTCTTGATCGACTATACTTTTGGACTACTTGCTGTTTCACTATTGCCAAAAAAGCAACTTTTTGGGGGATTATTCTCAACAACTCTCAAATACACTCTTGCTTCTCTTTATTAGATCTCTTTGTGGACTGGGAGTTGGTATGTCAGGTGGATTACTCGTTGTATGCTAGAGGAGCAGCCAAAGCGCTTGAACCGATCTAAAAACTTCCACTTGTTCTATTGATTTTCGCCAGATTGCCATCTGTTTTGATTTTCAGCAAATGCTTCCGCCAAGTCGGAAGTGTGTTCCACTGAGGATACCGATGTGTGTTGATCTTCCGTATAACAGTACAGTGTATCCGAATCTGTTGAATCATCAAACTCAAGAGGATGCGGAAATAGCAATCAACCAATTTAGTCCACTTGTGAAAGTCAGATGTTCTGAAGACATTAAACTTTTCTTATGCACAGTGTGAGTTTTTTCCTTCGAATTCTTCTGTCATCATTGCGCAACATGAAAAGATTGAGAGATACTCCATAGCGGGGAGAAATTCGACGAGCGCCCGAACATATTTCATTGTTGTCGTCGCGATGGTGTAATGTACGCTATGTGTGGCGATGTACCTGTTTATTTAGTGCTCCGGTTTCAATGATATGGGTACGGGGTTGATTGGAAAAAGGTCCTGTAGAGCGGAAATAGATGAATTTCGACACCGGCAAATTCAGCCAGGAATACTCTTATTATAGGTAGAAACGAAGAGCTCTTTTGGCATTGAATCCAACTATCACTACCCCAAAAACTCAATTTTTTTGTGGAAGTTTGCGCGTAAAGGTAGTCGAGGTATGGTCAGGAGCAGACATTCGTTTTTGGCGCTGTCGCCATTTTGGCACCACCACTTTTCTCACCGAAATCGGTGTAAACCTGCACACTGGGGTTACTCGGTACCCTGATCACAAACATGACATTGATTTCTAGCCCTGGCGCCATTTGGCGCCGCGCCGTTTTTCATCAAAATGAAGAAAAACTCGCATAGGGTAGGGAACAGGGTTGCCTCTAAGCCCTGATCAGGAATATGGCATTTATTTTTCGACTTCAGCGTCATTTACTGAAAGTGATTTCCTGCAGGCCAGGCTCAGCTTTAGTAGAGCGCTGATGACCGTAGTGTCTTCCACTAGCAAGCTTTGCAAGCGCCAAGAATTAATGTCATATTCGTAATCAGAATGTCAGGTAACCCCTGTTCAGCGTTCAGGTAATGTCAGTGTTTCGAGCGTTTTGAGCGACTGGGAAGGTACAGGTATTGGTCAATACTAGATCGATAACTATACTTTACTAATCGCTGAAAACTCTGTGACAGGTGCTCAAAACGCTGACGCGCAGTGTGAACACTTACTAATTCAAAGAAGCTCGGGGAACAGTTTGTTTTACCTTGCTTTATAACTTCCTTCTTGAATGTATTCCTTCACTTGAGTACACTAAGCAAGCTTGATAGGCTTCTGTTTCGTGTTCATGTTCATAGAATCGAGCTTATTGACTGTTTTCCTGCTTTCTTTGTCTTCTGGTGAACGTCACTAGTTCCACCCGGGTCAGTTTGGGCGCTGGAGGGGACCTTAAGCACTTTTGCTGCTTCCCATCGACCCATTAGAGGGCCACTTCGTGAGCTTACAAGGGTTGACAGGTGCTACCGTGATGGACGGCTACCACGACAAGCTTGCTTCAGCTTCACAAGAGTTCACGCTTCTTACCAACAAGAGTTCACGCTTCTTACCAGAGTGAGACTTGTAAGCCGAGTTGATGAAGCAACGGGAATGCATAGTCCCCCCCCCCGTCACCGAACTGCGCCTTAGGCCTCGTTAGAGGATGTCAATCCTTTTCCATTCACTCATCACATTTTCAAGTTTTCTGCTCGTTGAAAATTTATTGATGAGGGGGTTCCGTTTCTTCAGGCTCTTTTGTTGAACTTGAAAATTGAGTGTTTCCTGCAAACAGTGCAACAAACTGTTTGAAAAACCCTTCAAGGGTCCCTTCCCAGTTTTCTCAGATCTCTGAACCGCAATTGAGTCAAAGTCTGTTGTAGAGCGATCGAGGTTGGAGGTGTCATGTATTTTGATGCCGCAGTGTATTGTACCCAACCAGTCTGTTATTTTCTAGGCCCCTTCGTGCAACCTGTTTTGTTTCTAATTTGTTCTGTTGAAAAGAAAAGGATGCTTGCGCATAAATTTCTTGAATGAGTTGAATTTAGTAGAGATTTGAACCCTTTTAGGTACGCACCTGTTTGTACTCAGTTGGAAAAACCAATCCAACCTTGCCGTGACTTATGCCTGTCTGCAAAGAATGGCTGTGAAAGTCTGATGATCAAATTTGGATTTCGATGGCCAGAACAACTGGACTGTAAGCACTTTCCAACTGAAGGGATTTGCGTCGGAGAGAACAAGACAAGTACACCGCCGCCAAATCGGTTCGTACTCATTCTCTCTATCCTTTAATCAATAATTAGCACGATATAATTATCTTTTTGTGGGCTTGTATGATGGCAAGTGGCTGTTTTTCCGCACAGTGGAAGCATTCGTCCTGCTTTTACAGATCTCACTCTTTGGTGAACAATCTGGAATGTCCACTCACAATGTCGGCATCCATGCGGTCGCACTTCTCTCTTCCACTGTCCAGTGGAGTACTTGAAGATTGCAGTTTGCCATGTGCCGCAGATAATCAGGTAATACAAGCCTTCACACTCATTTTTGCCTTTCTTACTTATTACTTTTTTTACTCAGTTTCATGACTTTTTAACTTAGGTTTTTAACTTATCTCTTCTCTTTTGTTCTTTAATTTTGTTTGTTTCCTTTTCTGAAAAGGGGGCTCACCTCTTATCAGTTCAGATCCCTTATCTGTTCCTTTTCTAATCCTTCCCATCTAAACGCCTGCCATCCGCGCCCAAATTTCCTTATTAACAAGTAAACTTCTACTACGTAGTTTGCAACCTATCCCTGTGTGAACCTAGTTGTAGCCCTATCAACTCAGGTGCCGGTGTTTTTCGACAAACGTCATCGTCGTTATCTACGGTTTTGGACTGGTGGATGGGCTGTAGCATGTTGTGTTTGTGCGCTCTTCACAATCACAACCTTTCTGGTTGATCTCGCACGTTTTGCCTATCCTGTCCGCCCAATATTGTACATGGCAATGTGTTATCTGATGATCTCAATTGTTTATATGACCGGTGAGTGTTGACCCGAATGTTTACTTTACTCCTACCTCTATTTCTATCCATTTGACCTTGTTGCACGCTGAGGTCATTAACATTGTCAAAGCTCTGAATTGAATTTGAAAAGCAAAAAAGTGAAGTCGTTAACGAGTTGTGCCTTTTGTTTAGGCGTAGTGGGAGAGGACAGTTTTGCATGTGGACCATATGGTGGCACCCCACAATTATTGGTCGCCCAAGGTGGTGAAGGTACTGCATGCAGTGCTCTCGCTGTGGCGCACTATTACTTCACGATAGCTAGCAGTGTTTGGTGAGTTAGTTATCCGTTCTCTAAATCATGTAAAAACATTCAGTTGGCGCCGTTCAATGTGCAGTTCGAAGTTGGGGAGTAATGCAAGTCTATCGATAGGTCAGCTCACCTTCAGCCCGCAGGTGTATATCTCACCGTGGAGGCGGTATACGTGCCTAGTGATTTTTCTCTGATAATGAAGAGTCATTTTACTCATCGCTGAACCTTTTTTGGAAAAGGACCCTTGAAAGACCCTATGGCACCACCTGCATGAGAGTGTCGTCATACAGTTGAGAAATCCTTTATAGGTTTCTCATTTGCGCTAGAAATAGGCCTTGATATTACTTCAGTGAATTAGAAGAGCATCGATAACGTGGCTGCATGAACTGCAAATTTTATGCAAGCACAGGTAGTCTTTGAGATGAGGTATTTTGTGGAATCCTGTCATCCCGGGTCGGTTGCGAACTGTTACAAGTTTCATTCCCGCCTATTTGCAAGGCTCGGATTACCCACCCTAGAGTAGCTTTGCTAGGACTTGGGCGAAAATTCCCATCAATCGATAACAGCAGTTTCTTCCCACCTTTGCGCACTGAACACCATATAACTTGAGAGAAAATATTCGAACAAGAATGGCCTGAAAATGAAACTCATGTCATTTTTTAGCTTTGCAGGTGTTGTGTCCCAAAAAATGGTCCTCCTTTTTGACAACAATTGGTTATATGCCCTCTCATCACTTCTTAGCTGAACCGCTCCTTTGTTCGACAACAGTTTTCAGAGATATTGGAAAATTTTTGTCTCCTTACAAGGATTTGTGAATTGCCGCTTATTCTCACTTCCATGAAAGGATCAAAAATTTGAATCAAGCTAGGGTTGCTAAAGGACCATATCGAGAAAGAACTAGGTACCATTGCTCTAAAACTGACCAAAAACATTGTGTAGATGGTGCTTTACACTTTGTCTCGAATGAAATAATTGAAATTTCAAACACAACTCTATTTTGAAAGTTAAACGTCTAGCCATCAACTTTCTTACCTTGCTTGTGCACTCACCATTAATACCAGGAAGACCGAAGTAGTGCAACCAAGTTGAAATTGTTGCGAATGTTTAATCTGTGAAAAAATAAAAAGATGCAGATCATGCGAAAATTCCATTTTCTCGCCTTTTTATAGTCGTTTTCAGGTGGGTCGTGCTATGCTTGGCATGGTTTCTAGCTGCAAATCGTAAATGGGGCGCAGAATCTATTGCCAGCCTGGCTCCTTACTTGCATGCAGCATGTTGGGGAATACCAGCACTCCTGTCGGTCGTAGTACTTGTGACTAACTCGATTGATGGTGATGTTTTTACAGGTGGGTTCTTTGGAGATTCTGACATTTTTCGTTGTTGTTGGAATATGGAAATGAATATAATCTGATAGAGGGCTCTTCTTCTGAAACGTCAGCGATAGAATCTTTTCCTTTGCGAGCGAGTTGCGAAAGAACTAGAAAAGGAGGACAGATTGGGCAAAGCTAAAGTGCAACTAGAGGAGAAAAAGAAAAATGTCTTATCGATTGCTGAAGGCCCAAGGGTTAAGCGCTTTACTAAGCAGTGCTTTGCAGGGAACAATAAAGGGGAACACATATCAGTGACAAGTAGGGATATTCCTTGTAAATTTCCATTTCTAGTGGTTTATTTTCAAACCTACAGAACGTATCGTAGTGCTTATCTTCTGAGCATCCTTTGCAGGAATCTGTTCTGTAGGAAATCTCCAGCCGAAAGCGATGCTCTATTACTTGTTCTTACCACTCACTGGATGTATCGGTAAGCAATTCTAGTTATAGTTGCAGTTGTCCAATACTTCTGAGCCTTCATTTTGCGGTTGTCACTCATTCGTCGTTTTTAGTTATTGGACTTTTCCTGCTTGCTTGTGGCATTTGCTCCATGATGCGCATTCGCACGTATATCAAATTGCAACACGCAGATGTGGACAAAAACATTCGAAAGTTAGAAAAGCTGATGTTCAGGTGGG
Organism: Cooperia oncophora; assembly: GCA_036418165.1. Lineage (NCBI taxonomy): Eukaryota > Metazoa > Nematoda > Chromadorea > Rhabditida > Trichostrongylidae > Cooperia > Cooperia oncophora. The sequence goes on along the minus strand of MU917276.1, from coordinate 15,300 downwards.
AGATCCGTCGCTTTTAAGGTGTATCTTTAGAAGTGACAGCTATGGCGCATTGTTTAGGGTTAGTGGTTTTGCGGTCATGTACGTGTTGCCGACTGCAGCGAGCGCTGCTGTGCTCTGTTATCAAGCGATTCAAATGCCACTTTGGATAGATAGTGAGTTTTTCTAGCCATTGCTAGAGGTGTTTAAGCCATCTGCTATACGAAAGGTTGAAAATTTCACGGATAAAATGAGTAGTGAAGTGTAAAAACGTGATGAGCATGATTGCGAAGTGGTGTAAAATCATACGAATTGGCCGTATCTGTAAATATATTAGGTTGGCGGGAAAGTTCTGTCATACTTTTTTGAACCCAAGTATTCGCCTATTACCTGAAGAGGGCTAACCGGTAATGTGAGCATTTATACATTAAGGATTGATCTTTCTATTAGTGTCACTGGCTCGGCTCCTGCTCATCCTTATTCTGCATTATGGACAAGAATGTTATCCGCTGCCTTCAGCACCGACCCCCTGGCGCCAGCATGGCAGCTGTCGACGCCGAAATAATGGAGCTGCACAAGGACAATGTCTACAGTCATCAGACAATCTTCCACGACGCTAGCTCTTCAGAGCGGGAGCCTACGGTTCGAATGACGAAGTGAGGTTCGGGAGTACCTGTAAACTCAGCTCTAGATAGCGGTGGGAAACTACTGGATGAAGAAGCTGCCTCCTCGGTCAATCCGTACGCAAGGCAGCTACGAGATCTGAAGCGAATCGTCAAGCAGAGGGCAAAATCCATCGGCACAGTCCGTCTTCAACGTGCTGGTGCAGCACACCCCGTCAAAAAAAGTTCGAGCCGTACTTCATGCAATAGAGCTGGATGGCTCTCCCCTTGCACCGGTGTAGTCCAGACATTGCTCTTTCTGACTGCTAGTCGCCTCCCGTATTCAACCGTTATACAGCCGAGAAAACCTCCACGACTTGAGCCCAAGTCAAAGTTGAGATGATGTCCAACTTTGCGTCGCGCCGGCGTGCATTGTTAAGCGATGGCATCCACGAACTGTCCAAAAACTGGCAAGGATCTCTCAATAACATTGCTGTATAATTTTGATCTTGTACGCCTCTCTGTAAAAAGAAAGTCTAATTTGAAAAAATGTGACACAACTTGAAGTTAACTGCGTATTCTCGATATGTTTTTCGAATGTAGGATCGAACCCTACGCCTCTGTCTCTACCGTCAAATGATGGTGGAGATGTGCGTTATGACAGTCAAGATCAGAAAGGCATAGTTCCCAAGCTCAGGTTACCTGTGTGTAGGTCCCTGAAGATTCTCGCTCTAGAAACCAGCCGTCCAGCTATTCGGCGATGTTGCTGTTTCACGATTTCTTTTCCATAGCTCGACTTTAGCGTTAGACCGGGGAGGGGGGGGCATGGGAGGAGTTCTGAAGCGAGAAGCCTTGTTTTCAGTGTTTTGATGTGTGAATGATGGTGGTAACCTAACCGGAGAAAGGGGTCCTGTTCAGTTGCTGGGGTAGAGAGGGTGGGCTCATACATGGTCTAAGAAAACCTTACCCCTTTCCAGGAGGTGGTGTTTAAGAACACTACTATTTTCGGTAGTTGAAACTATGTTGGTGACGACCTCTCCCCCATCCTCACCCTCGGGCAAATTGTGGGGGAAATCTGGAAACTGGAGGAGTTCTGGGAACTTTCGGTGAAAAGGTAAAAAGATAGGAAGCTTGAAAAACTTGGCAAGCATAGTAGATAGGATGGGATGGGGCGGGGGTAGCAGATCATACGTTAATTTTTTCTATGAGTCGAACTTACTTGTCAGTTAATATGCTCCTGATTGTGCTTTCTCTCAGCGATGAAAGTAGTTTTGGCATATAACTTTTTCTTTTCAGCACTGTACACGCTTCGATGTCTCCATCCTGACCGTGTCAAATTTGGTTTCACTATGCCACGAACAAGCTGCAGTCAACGAATGGATGCAATCTCTCCAGGACCGGAATTAGTACTTATATTCATAAAGTGAGTTGTCTGTGGCAAGTACACTGTGGTTTGTTCCGTAATCAATCACTGCATCTTTGAAGATGCCGACATCTAAGAAAAAGTTGCGCTGTTCATTTTTTCCTGATCATCTATCTTCTCAGGTATCTCTGCCAGCTAATCGTAGGCATCACATGTGCAGTTTGGATCTGTAGTGCGAAAACGGTAGCCAGTTATCAGAAAGCTTATGCAAGAATTATTCTTCAACGTGCTGCCGTTGCAACGGATGAGCATTAAATAGCTCGAGTCATCCAGAATACCATGTGAGAAAAGCCGAAGCCAATGCAGCACTGCAGTTGGTTTACGACAATCGTTTGCAGTTACTTCTCTTCTGTTGTAGTCTTTTACATCTTCAGATGGTCTCTGCAGTTCTCCGATTTGGCATTTCGGCTCTAAGCATAATGTTTGCATATAGTAGCTGTTGTATAATAGTTTCACCGCAATCGTCTTTAGTTTTTTTCTATTGCACTAACGATTTGCACTTTTTGTATTTTCTTCACTCTTTTCCTTCTTTCTCCTCTTTTTTTTCTCCCAACAGTGAGCTGTCAGCTAGCACTGCTGGGGAATAATGCATTGGCTGCGGCGATGGTGGTTGTCGCAACGGTGGCAGAGTTCCTTCTTTTCTTGAAACGGGCCTCTTTGCTATTGACGCACGGCTGTCTGCCGCTTAGCCATCTGCTGTTGTCGATAGAAGTGTGAACAAAAAGAGAGGGAAGTTAGTGCCCAGATTAGGGAAGGATTCTCAAAACAAGAAGAAGAAGAAGAAGCGCGTAGTTGAACAGCATAGCTTGTTGTATAGGGGGAGGGGCGCGGTATTTATATTTTTTGCATATATCAGTGTCGTTAGATCAGACTACTCTCAGCTGATAAATTTTTAGGTCAGGGTTATCACCTTTCTGATTTTTCTATTTTGCGGATTCAGCAGAGATGGAAAACCTGATGTAGAGTCGTGCCGCGCGCCATCTAACATTGTCACCCTCTAACGAAAGTGTCTATATGGGCACTGCGGGGTCTCTGCACTCCCTGGGGACGAGCAAGGAGAGACTCGTCATAAGTTGGATCGCCGACGTGATGAATTGGCTTCCCACATGCTGCGAGTGCGCTGGCACGATTTTTCGTTTCAGCGCAGCTCAAGCGAGAAAACGGGGGTCGCTGGCGGGAGGGCTGAATTCTTTTCTTCACAGATAATGCGCTTTCTAGATGCTTTTTCGCTGTGGAACACAGGTTCCTATAAGTATCCTTCCTACGCCATTTTCTTCATTGCTGTTTTAAGCCATTTTAGGCTTCACCGATACTTTGAATTAATTTGAGTTCGGTTTGTGAGTGTTTTTACTAGATTAGAAACCTTATTGTTCCAATTTTTGTCTTGCCTCCCATTATCTCGCTTACTACGCAATTCATTTAAATTATACGTGTGCCGTTCCGCTTTTACAGTGTCTTGCTCGATTTATAGTGAGCGTCTCACCTCGCTACGCCTCGTGTATGTCATTTTTAATCGTCGCATTTCATAATTGTGTCTATTCTTCTAGACATTGTATATTAGTTGTATTGGATTCTATTGTTATACTAGTGACAATTTTTGTGTGCGTGATTTTTGCCATGTCATCCATTTCCATGTCGTCGTCTACAAGGTATTGACAGTGTCCTCAAAACAAGGTAGCTTTGTGTGCTCAAGTGCATTGTGTTTTTTTTTTCTTTTTTGAAGACCATGTCAAATTTTAACGCTTTCTAACCGTAAAGGCAATTTGCGCTATTACAGCAGTTGTGGAGGTGTCAGATTTAGCGCGAATTTTGAGCGGAAATTGCCTAAATATTTCGCTTTTATGCTCAGTATGTGTGCACGTTTTATTTTTACGTATATTGCCCAATGATTGATACAAGGTTTCCAGTACACAGGGTTTTTTATTTTTGTTCTTCAAATGTGAAATAAAGTAGTGTGATTTATGTGACGTTACACAAAACACACCTTGAATCCATTTTTACTGACCGCAGTAGGCGTGGCCGCGTGTTTCATCTGAAAATGGAGTAGGATGGGTTGGTTACTCGCGAAATATCTGAATTTGAGATAACTAATATTGTCTTGTGCTGGAAAGACATGATTGCAAGTGTTCAAAATGAGAATATCCCACTGAAAGAGCAGCCGAGAAGTGAGTACGTAGCCACGCCTACCGCATATCAGGGAACCGCGCATCCAAAGGTGATTGCAGTATAAACATTTCCATTTCCTTTGCACACGAGTCGACAGTATGATTTCCCGCTCACCCAACATAGACACTTAGGTGGAGCTACCCGAACTATTGAGGACTATAGAAGAAAACCAAGTGCGTCTCCAATCCTTGGAGACGGGTGGACGTTACTGGTTGTCTGAGCTCCAGAGATAATGGTGGCGTTTTGCGTATGTACAGTCTAGTAGGTTGCGAATACTGGGGCTTGTCAGGGAGGGGCGGGGTTTCACATTCTCCACCAACTGTGGAAGCTCGTAGGCGACCGTAATTAGTGAAAAACAGGCTGGCGCTGCACCAATCCCAGCTTCCTTGCGCAATCTCAGAGTGCGCAGCGAACAAGGCAACAGCGGACCACTAGGGCTGATTGACTATGGTGAAGGAAGAAGCAGATTCGAGGTTGGAGTCCCTCGGTGATGTCATTGAGGCCTTTTCTTTCAGTTCATGCATGGATGTATCACTTTTGCCGAGGGAATCGTCAATTCGCGGGACGGTTAGTATCGTAAATCTCAGCATAGTCGCGCGGTCAAAAAATTTGGAGGGGGGCTCATTTACGTCCACCTGCCACTGTTCATTCTGTACACTGCCTTACCAAATACACTACATATATGGCTCTGCTCAATCGCCGAGGCGGGCTGGTGAGTTCATTCCTAACAGGGGCGGGGCATAGATTTAACTGCTCAAATACATACGAGTTTCCCCATTGAGACAACTGTCAACTCTGTACTGTACTGGGCTAAGACATATATAGTCACAGTTGTTCCGAAACGGCAATATTCCACCAGAAGCGCTTCCGCAATCACCTTCAAATGAAGTACGCAGCCACGCCCTTGCCATCACCGAAATGGCGTGTACAGCGGAGGTGACCACGGAAGAGGCTTTGCTCCTTTCACGGTGCCTTCGTTCGTGTGCAGGCTGCTAAAAATGTTGCTGTGCACTGAAACACACCAGATGAGATACCCCTCGAATGACTACGTCACAATGGCTCATGGTTTATAGTTTGTAACACAGCAATTTGTCGGGGGCGGCGAGCGCAGCGCGGCACGAGCTCGCGTCCGGCTGCCTTGCTCTACCAATGGTGATCGAGCAATGATCGATGTAGGAAGGAATCAGCCACTGGTGGGAAGGCCGCAGGTGGGAACCGCTGATTGCGATCCGACAGTCCGCAATGATGAGGACTGTATTTTCCACGATCCTACAAGTCAGGTTGTTCGGTCAGAGCGCTGAGATTTTGTGTAGGTCGGTCCAACGGATTATGAAGCTTGATACTATCGGTCTAACGGATAGTGAAGGAAGCTTATACAAGGTTGAGCCTGGCGCTCGATTAAGCACACTTCCCGCAATCAAGTGATCAGCGAAATGCTTTGATGCATTTGGCATCGTTGTCCGCACTCGCAGAGAATATACCATTTCGTCACTCGAAATGGCGAGATAACGAAGCTGGAGACGCGCGAGTTTTGCAACCGGTACAGTGTACTGCAACTCTGCAAGACAACCCTCACAAGCGGAATTGCGTGTGTACATATAGTTGCCTGGGGTGTCGTAGAGCGATTTCCTATGCTCTTGCCGGCAATTGGTTGCAGGACAAATCCTGCCGATTGGGCTTGCCGACGTCCGACAAACTCGTTCAAGGCCCGGCCTGCTTTCTCTACTGAGGTGCTACTTATGGGCTACCGGTTCATAATTGAGCCACCTACTACCCGTAACACTTGATCACGAGAATTGTCTTTATGATGCCCGTACTGTTGTTCACTTATCACGTCACTCTACAAGAATATGCTCAATGAGCTGATTGCTCTTCGCCCATCCTACTACGGAAG
>MU917267.1:24173-34941 GCA_036418165.1 Cooperia oncophora | reverse complement strand
AAAAACGGGAAAAGTAACAGTTCAGAACATTTGCCACTTAATATTATGTTGTCCCAAAAGTTCGTGAAATTTCGAACATTTTTTTCGAGTTCAAGTTTATTCCAGTGAGAAGCAATTTTGATCATTATATATATATGTCACCTTCATTGGCAACTTGTTGCCAACCACCACGCAATGTGTGGTTGCCCTGCTTCCAGAAGCTTCTTGGTTCTGTGCCCAGAAAGGCAGCTGGGTCATTTTTGAGGTACTATCAAAAATCGTATTTTTTATCCAGATTAGTTTAGATGGCGATCGGAAAGAGCTAAGTCAGGGCTACACGAAGACTGTGGTGGAATTCCCCAGCTAAGCTTCGGGATCTCGAGCAGTGTCGTTTTCCAAATGTGTGACCCTGAGCTGTGGTGGAGTAGGCAAACATTGCTCGGTTTTGGGACCAAATGTAGGGATTTTCAACCCCCCCCCTTTGCAGTTGATTACAATAGGGTTCCCTGGTTACCACAGCGTTGGAAAGGAGGAATTCCGTTTTGGAAAGAGAGAAAGAAACCCCACCACATACACAGTCTACTGGATTGATAGGATTGCGCGATCGGTTCTGCCCTTTCTGGGGATCTAGCCGCTGGCGCTCCCAGGAGTGATTCACCTAGAGACACCACTCCATATCCAGTTACAGCGCTGTTCAACCAGTCCGTACAGCGGAAGCGGGAGAGAAGTTGTAGACAGTACCCACATGTGCTCCCCTTGGAGTACTGGTCAACTCATGAGAAAAATTTTGATCGACAGTCAAGTGTAAGGACTAGATAGCAAGTTGATTTGTACGAATTGGTTTTAATCAAGGAACACAGTAGGTCCAAATCCAAGGCAGCTGGCCTCCTGACGGACCTCCTCCTCCTCTTGGACGAAGTTTTTCTCCCAGGTAGAAGTCACTCAAGCGAAAGCGATCGGGCCATTTCAACGCCGTACTGTGGAAGGTACCATCAAGACCTAACTCAGAGAAATGCCGCTTGTGGCTCCAACCACGTTGTGGCTTGGTGGAGATTCATATAGCGAAGTGTGTCGAAAATGATGAATTTCAATTACCGTTTTGGATATGAGAACAGCGACTGCGAGGGACGGTAAAGAAGCTGTGGGATGCTTACTTAACACACTTCCCATAGACCACATAACTGGATCTCGAAATGGCTAAGGAAAGATCTGATACGAGATTCAAAAAATGTCCACGAACTTTTAGACAACCTAATAGTACAGACAAGTAAGGTGGAGCACCGATTGAGATTCTGAAACAACAGAATCAAAACCAGTCAAACATATCGGAAGATTATGAAAAGTAATAGCGTTACAACCTAATTTAGAACTAATGGTAAGTGCTGTCCTGTCCAGTAAGATGGGCATTTTGATGCAGAGTATTCAAGGTATTCGAAACCTCTACTTTTGTACCTATAAACAGGTTGGGTCACACCTTTCTCCTATGCTTATGGTTAGTGAAAAGCATTCTATAAATTCACGATACTCAGCTAATATAAATATTTTAAACTCTTGTTCAGATCCTCAACACATCCATCGCGCTAGCCCGGTTTAGATGGGAGCCGTCAATTTCCGGCTCGAGGCTTTGAACAGCCATTTGAGGATCTACTCTTATTACTATCCTATAATCCGAGCTAGGATTTGCATTCATTTCTGGGGTAAGAGACAGAACCAATCAATATTCCCTTAATTATTACACCTAACCATTTTTTGGTATGAAATATTGCATCTCAACTCCAGAACAGTTGCTGGTATCAATACGCATCCGTTGGTAGCATGAAATGTTTTATGAGCCCTGATTACTCAGAAGTTCCCAACGGCTCGACACGAGGGGTCCTAATTATGACCCGATTACCGGAAGAGTTCCTGGACAGTACCTCTTCATAAGGGCCCTAATGCCATACAAACGCGGCGAGGCGAACTACAGTACCCTCACTAGTCAATCCAATATAATAAGAACTAGTCAGAATTACCGACAGATTACAGCCCTCAATTCCATGTCGCGGTAGGTATAGTCGTTTTCGCCGAAGGCGCTGTGGCGTGTCAGAGGGGGGGGAGAGGAGGGAGGCTAGGTTTGGCACAGCGCCAGTCCGCCTTTCAAGTAATGTTGAAGCGCGGAAGCGACAACAATTGCTGGAAAACGGGCTGCGCGGAACTCGGACCCCATCCCTCACGTTCCCGGCGTGGCCAAGACTGCACAGGGTGCACCGTTAATATGACAATAAGAGGTTCGGAATAGCGTGAGAATTCCCTGTGGCGTTTTTTCATTGCCTTCTTTCCTAGTCATGGTACACTTGTGCTCGCTGACGTGACTTATTAGGCCCTCGCAGCCAATTTTCGAAAAGTGGTAAGCCCCAGTCCCCACACGGAACCTCCACTCTCGTTATCCCAAGTTCTGGACGGTATCTTGATCTTTTTTCACTAGTTAAAAACTAGAACCTTCGATGGGAGTAAGTGACAAGGCAATCGTAATGTCGCGTTGGTGGGCATGCTAGCGGCGCCGCACCAGACAGATGAGATGTCCTGCCTCGTCGCTGGAATTTGAGTGTCGAAGGGATGGGAAAACTCGATATCACTTGCCCAGGAAAATTGTCTCCGCCTGAGTTCCGACGGGTTTCGCTGCTTCAATCCATAGACTGACAGAAGTCGAGGATTCGCCCTGCATCACGACAACTCTCGTCTATCTCCGGTGATAGGGACCACTGAGTGAAGACCGTCTCGTCGAAAGGGTGCGGATGAGCAGAAAATGGGTATTATTGGTTTGTCACCGAAATATTCCAGCATCATGGGCGGAGATATATAAGAGCAGATTTTCTGCTATGGAGCGAAGCTATATTTTGCCCAGCAAGTATCCATAACTCCGAGTGTTGTTAGCGGACGGCAAATTAACAAATAATCGCCTTACTTAGCACCGAGCGCGAACAATTAATGGATTAGACTTACCGTATAACAGAAAACTTGCTTTCAGTATAAGACGATGAAAAATCCTACCAATAGAACAAACCTGTCAAATCCTTTACAATCATCTCTTCTAGGTGCCATAGAAAATCTTCCGATCGACCTCGTAAGTCAACCAGAGCTCAAATCCACTTGACCGAGCGCGACAACGACCTCCGGAAGCTGTAAAACAACTAGCAGCCAAGGCGTATTATCCATGAGCGCTCTACCATAACAAACTGCTTTCAGCTCGAGCAAAGACGGCGGTCATAATCGTCGTCATGCCGTCACATCCATTATGGCACTCAGTCACTGAGGCGATTCGCCAAATCTCTACAATGTTAAGCATTGAGAATGGGTACCAGGGCTTGACGTGGGTGAGAAATACACAGAGGCTGAGGGGCAGTTCGGCCAAGGGGAGGAAGAGTCATTTTCCAGTTCTCCTAGTTTCCCTTGCCAATTCCTGTTGAATTACATATCTCACCACCCTAGTGAGACCAGTCTACTCTGTAAATGAAGCTCGTACTATTGCATAGCTCCACAGGAATCTACAAGCCTCCAAAGGAGGCATCGGCAGTGATAGTGGGAACCAAAAAATGCCCCCATCAAACCGAACTGCGCCATGTTGTCTCCCATACAATGTGTAGTAAACTGCTCAATCAAAGTGTTTAAAGCATCATGATGCAAATTTTTACTGGAGTAACTTAATCGTGGCCGGCTGCTTTCTGTGACGCAATTATCCGAACCAGAGCGCAACGTAGCTGAGGGGAATTTTCTGTATACTACCCCCCCCCTATTCATTACTTAATCAGTGCGACTCCCACCTCGCCTCCTATTTACCCCCACACACAACTTTCCCAAAATTTCGCTGTCGAGCAAAGGGGAAGCAAACAGCTCTGACAAACTATCCTACTATATATAATCCGGGTAAATAGGTATATATAATCCGGGTAATATATATTCGGTACACGCAGAGCGTGTACCCTTACCCTGTCGGCAATGTCATGAAAAGGCGGGGAAAATGGCAAATGGGAAAACATTACCGTTCCATACTTGGCTCCCTCTCCTCCGGCGACCGAATATGACCTCCAATAGGGATCCTCAACGTACAAGTGTCCTGATCTGAACCCTTCGTCTGGAGACCATGGTATCCCAGACTTCGGTAATTAAACCAGGGTAATTAATGAACTGTGTGGGCAGACGTGGTGTAGTCTTCTTCGCTGCGGATAAATGGTGTGTCAGGTGGAATGGGATTGGCGGAAGCAGCCCGTTCTCCCTAGCTGAAGCGGGGAAAACAGTGGAAAACAATTGATACGAACGTTGTTATACAACATTGTTACTTGCCGGAGCAGAAAATGAAAAGAAACGGGATGGCGACGCGCCAAACCCACCTCTTGCTACCCCCTACCCCCCCCCCCCCACCCCCATCGTCCGCAGCTACCAATAATGTACAGGGTTATCGGAACAGGTGCACTGGCAAGCCTCACCGCAGGTTGCACCGAGCGGCAAAAGCCGTTTTTACTCCTCTGGCGCAACACGGACCTCCTAACCGGCTGCACTATTGTTGGATACACTACACCGCACCGCAATCACACACGGATTACTCCTTGAATTACACGGTATACATTGAACAACATGCAAACAAGTAATAAAATCATTACAGCCGATAGGCAATAAATAATTTATAATTGGCCCACACATAAAAAATCCCGAAAAAATGACTGATTAAATACAAGTAAGAGAAAAGGCAGATCATATCAGACCGGGGTTTCCAAGACATTGGTGGGAGAGATCAGTGTTGCATCGCTTGCGCTGCTTTCTCAGCATTACGCAGCTTTATTAACAGATCACTCGTTTGAATAACATCCACAGGGCACTTCTCTTCCTGTAAATAAGAATTCAATTGTAACTTAAAATTTCTCGGGACCTTTCAGTGAGGCTCGCGCACCTTGTTCTTCAGCTTCATATCGGCTCCTTTTCGCACCAAAGCGATAGCTGCATCTTCGCGACCCTCCTCGCACGCGACAAATCTATAAACTTGTAAAGTAATGAATACGAAATATTTTTTCCGGTAAAGTAACTGAGGGAACCACTCGGTTACGCTTCTGTGTTCCCTCACCCTCACCCCTCGAACAAAGGCTAGAGTGAAGTTTCCGCATCGCAAGCCCTAATTCCGTGAAGGGACACAGAGGCGCTGCCAAGCGGACCAGCTGGTTTAGTGCCAGAAATTTACATAACAAAAAAAAACAGGTGAATTCTCCTACAGCGGTGTATTTCCCTCCGAGTTTCTAGCGTCGATGTGGATCCTCGGACGAGAGAGCAGCAAGTGCACGATCTGGAAATTGAAATCACTCAAACTTTTTATTATAAAATCAAACTATTCAAACCACTGGTTCGAACCTATTCAGGTCCAAAGAAGTTGGATGAATGAGGGGAAGGCACGCGGCGACGCATTTAAGCCAAGCCTGCGCGTACACGAATTATAGCAGTTCCCTCCCAACAGACTCAGGTCTCAGAGAGCGCAGATGAGTTGAGAGGGCGCCCTTCCCCATCTACATTGCCACTCACCTATTACCTAGCCTCACTATTCTAAGCTTCAACATATCCTCACTTACAATCATCTCGAAAACAAAAATCTCACAATAATCTTGAAAAGAATAAGTAAACAACAAGAAGAAATTGCAACTCAGACCGCTTCTCACTGCGTGCAAGTCTTTTGGCAGTGAAACGATTTCGGAGCACACCTGCGATAGGATTACTTCTGACTCAGTCCTGCCACCGATGGGTAGCCAACAGCGGTCTATCCCTATCTTTGCACTATCCTACTATATATAATCGGCTATGTCCGTGTGTGTGTGTCTGTGTGTGCGTCTGTCTGTCTGTCACGAAATTCATAGCGCCGGTCCCAGTAGCTATAGGAAGTTGATTCCAAGCAGTGATATGGAGGCTGTGACGGGAACATTATTGGTGGGTGACAGGGAGTGATATCAGCTGATAAGATCCGATAAGAGGCGTCTGAAGGGAAGGGTCACCGAGTCCATAGTGCGGGACACAGCAACAGTGGGAAGTTGATTCCAAGGTATGGTGTAGGGTGTGGGACAGGATGATTATTGATGGGTGACAGGCGAGTAGATATCAGTGATCATAGATCCGCGATAAGAGGCAGGCATTTTGACGAAGTCGGTTTAGGTTACTAGCGATAAGGGAAGGCGGAGTTATTTGCAAACATTTTTGACAAAGTGTTTGTGGAAGAAAGTAGTTATGAAGAAGCGGCGGTTTCACCGGCCTTTCCTGTCATGAATGACTCATTGTGGTTCCTCAGTCGTGACATTTGCAAGGTTCTCACTAGTTGGCCTAGATCATTCTCTGATACGCCTGACCACATCCCCCTATATTTTATTAAGAAGATTGCTTCCGCCACGTGATCTCTGAACACCACTACAGCTTCATTCTAGAAGCTCTTAGCTCATCGAAGAGCTGAGAGTTCCGGGCAGTGGGCGGATGAGGTCATTTGTCCAACACCCTATACCCCCGCAAGAAGCGGCCCGGACCTCCATCAGCTAGCCTCCGTCACACCACGCCCAAAGACCCCGGCCGTTACGACGCGCCCGGCTCCGATACAGCAAGTAGGAATATCTTTCGATTCCCAGGACGAGTCTCCCACAAACTACACAGACCCCCATCCAAGCCACAATGCTAATATTCGCGAGGCTTTTTGAGAAAGACTTCTTCAAGACAAACCAATTTATAAAAGTCATTCTGGATGAGTGTGCAATAATAACTTCGCGATCCCAACAACGTCCACCCGCGACCCGGCTTTCAAAAGGGTAGGCTCCCGATACACGCGTATGCTTCAATCCGTCAATGAGCTGGAACGGTCTGTTTGATACAGCCCGGGTTGTGCCCGATCGTCATTTATCTTGAATGAACTATTCGCCAAGGCATTTGACAGAGTCTCACCATGGCAAAGCTCATATAATAAGCTTGTCTTAACTTGGTATACCCCCCGACGCCCTCAGAATTATAATTTGGTTGAAAGCCTTTCTTACCAATAGGTCCTACCTTGTTCGAGTCAATGATGTCTTCTCGGAACCTCGAAAGATGTCCAGCGGAGTTCCGCAGGGGGGTGTACTGTCTCCAATCCTATTCAATATATATACTTTCGAACTGCCTAATCTAGTGGCCGAAAAGGGTGTCAAATGCGTTGCTTTTGCGGACGACCTTAAGTTATACTATCCCATTCGCTCTCTTGATGATGCGGTCGTACTCCAAGCGGCCATCGATGAAGTGTTCCGCTGGTCTACTCGGTGGAATTTACCCTTAGCGAAGGACAAAACCAAAGTTCTCGGTATTGGCCAGGCTGCCATTGAGACCGATTACTTCATCGAAGATGATTAAATGCCTGGAAAGGGTTACGCATCTATTAGGGATCTAGGATTTCTTTGTTACCCAGACTGCTTAGATTTCTTGACGCAGCATTGTTTACCAATTTGTCCCACCGATCCGCGAAAGCTATGGCACTCATGCTTAACCTATTCCGAGCCCTGTTGTCTGAGGATCCGGTTGTTCTATGTAGGGCTTTTAAGACCTATATCAGACCCTTGCTTGAATATGGAACGGTAGTTTTTAACCCCTATAAAGCCCGTGTCGTTAAATTGTTGGAAAGGATCCAGAATAGCTTCACGAGGAAGGTCTTTCTAAGATCTGTTGGGTTTCATTATGACAGGATCCCGTAATGGTAGCAAGAATAATTGTCAACCTGAATCTCGAGCCGCTCTCTCTTAGAAGGCGTAAATTTGATCTTATAATGCTCTTTAAGATTTTCCATGGTTATACGGGTATTAGGCCAAGCACTTTAATGGAAATTCGTGAGACACACCACTAGGCCCAGTCAATAAAATTGCGGTTCAGCGAGCCAGGCGTAACGTTAGACAGCATTTTTTCTTAAATCGCACTGTCCGGGAGTTCCACAGGGTACTCTCCTCAGGGAGGTCAACCAATAAAATGTTCTCTTTAAAAGCCACTCTTGAACAAAGTACTCGACATACTCTCGTACCATAGACATCCCGTTTGATTCTATGTTAGCAACTTGTTCAATTTTTGTTGAGTAGTTGTCTTACTTTGTTCGTTTGTCTTTATATTTCTTCTTTGCGTTTCCCTTACATTGTTCGTTATTAGTTTTTGCGTTTGTTTACTAATTGTCTTCATTGTACCACACGCTTTGCCGTGTAAGAACAATAAACAATAAACAAAGAGGCGTCTGAAGGGAAGGGTCACCGAGTCCATAGTGCGGGACACAGCAACAGTGGGAAGTTGATTCCAAGGTATGGTATAGGGTGTGGGACAGGATGATTATTGATGGGTGACAGGGAGTGATATCAGCTGATAAGATCCGATAAGAGGCGTCTGAAGGGAAAGGGTCACCATGTCCATAGTGCGGGACACAGCAACAGTGGGAAGTTGATTCCAAGGTATGGTGTAGGGTGTGGGACAGGAACATTATCGATGGGTGACAAGAACTGCTAGCAGCTGATAGGATTTGATAACGGGAGTTAGAATGGGAAGGCCACCATAATCATAACGCGGGCACAGCATAATATAGGCGTTGGTTTCAGCAAGTGATACAGAGGGGGAGTGGGGACGTCGCGACAGTGGGTGAATGACAATGACATCAACTGACTAGGACCGATATGGCGAACGTGCCGTTGTTGTTCAGCCTAAGTGCTAGAGCCTCAACAATACACCATTATATGCGCTATACGCATGCAAAGAAGTTGAGCGGGAATGGGGGCGTGGGGGAGGGGTATGCACCTTGCCTGAAACAGGAAACTCAGGGAACATCAAGATCCAAAAACTGACAATGAGTAATGTAACACACTTCAGTGGCAGTTTTACTTTTTTTTTCCAACGTAGCTCAAATATTAGCTCACGCGATCATTTTTTATCGATCTTCAGAGGATTGGTAATGGAAGAGTGAGCAGCCTCACCAATTCAGCTAGCTTCTATGCAGATAATGGAAATCGGAATTTGTTCAATCCTCACTGAGACCGATATCACATTGACAACTGTATTGCTCCGACTGTAACCTTCATCTATAATTTACAGATTCTATCGTATCATATAGGCGCAATGACAACACACACACCCCCGCCTCGCTGCCAATGAGCGTGGCTCATAGAGCGAGCAATTGCGCTGGGTTTACTCATTACTAACTACTCGATCAAAACAGCGGAATATGAGCAGCTCAGTGAATGACGAAGTTCCGTTCCCATTATGAAGAGTGCCTAAGCCTGGCCATCCCGGTGTAGCCGGGCTCAAGAGAGGGAGAAGAGCTCGGCGTCAGCCGGGCAATCCGACTGGTCATAAGAAAATACTTTAAAATGACTAGAACCAGCTACGTTGCCCTATAGAAAATTCGGCACTATTCCTACCCCAAAACTCAAAAAAGTTTTCGCTGAAACTTTCTTTGGATGTTGTTCGATGCCCGAATATAACATTCATTTCTGGGGCTGGCGCCAGTTGGCGCCAAGTAGGCGCCAACACTTTTTTCGCCAATTTGATGCAAACTTGTATACGGGGTTAACTGACATCCTGATCACGAATATGGCATTTATTTTTGACGCTGGCGCCATTTGGCGCCACACCTTTTCTTCCCAAAATCGATAAAAACCTGCGTAATAGGGTTGTTTGATGCCCTGATCACGAATATGGCATTTATTTTTAGCGATCATTTTCCGCTAAATACAATCCCCTCAAATAAGGGTCTTAATACGCCCCCCCCCCTCCTCCCTGTCACGAGGGTACAAATGAAAAGAAGCGCAAAAGGGACGAAGAAAATGACAATAAAGAGAACTAGGCACTATTGAACTATTCCTACCCAAGAACTCAAAAAATTTTCGCTGAAACTTTGTCTATAGATGTTATTCGATGTCCTGATCACGAGTATGACATCATTTCTCCATACCAGCGCTATTTAGCGCTCTGCTGAGGCTGAAACTGGAGAAGGAGTGATTCCCCCAGCCCAGGCTCAGTCTTAGCAAAGAGCAGATGACCATAGTATCTATTTAAGGGCCGGCGCCAAGGATAAATGTCAATTCGTGGTCAGAATGTCAAATAACTTCCGTATACAAGTTTTCAGCGAATTTGGTGATTCAGGGTACTTTGGCGCCGGTGCCTGTTCAGGAGGTCGAAGTGCTCTTATAAGCAAAGTTTCAGCTAAATCTGCCCTTGTATAAAAATTCGGTGAAAAACCGGCCTGATTCAGGCATACTGGGGTAGGAATAGTTCAATAGTGTCGAAAATTCATCGAATAATCTAATGGGTTCGCTACCATTAGATTATTAGATGCTGTTTCATTAACTATTACCGTACTAACCTTGTCATGGCCCTGACTGGCAGCGCGGTGAAGAGGTGTTGCGCCATACTTATCTGAAGCATTAACGTCCGCTCCTGCTTCAAGAAGTAAATGCACAATCTGGAAGAATGATAGTTATTGTTTTTATTGTCCGCACACACTACTTTTTCGCAACCCAACAAACAATGAAAATCACCTCTCTGTGATTCTTGCTAGCAGCGTAATGCAATGCAGTTTGACCATTTACATTTCTGTGATTAACATCGACCTAAAATATTAAATATAGTGTAGTTCGCTACTGACGGTTGGGTGTGTCAGGCGGGATGAGTTTGGCGCGGTGCCAAACCCGTTCTCCACCAGTTGTTAAAGCGAGCAAGTGATATGACTGTATCATATCGTTCGTATTACTCGTTTTCTACCACTTTTTGTCGCATGCGCTTCAACAAGAAGGCAGACACT
>MU917267.1:7002-23581 GCA_036418165.1 Cooperia oncophora | reverse complement strand
CTGTTTCCTCAGCGAAAGTTACCTGCGGCGATAATGACCATCTCCGCTCTAAAACCAAACCTTGGCTAGAGTTATTTAACAACAGAACTTTTGCTAGGGGTCTTGGCGCGCAAGGCCAGAGCGTAGAGAAAAAGAGGAGTGCTACTGCCAAGGCATAGAAACGTGAAAGAAACATGCCACAAACCAGGGAATGAGCTTTTTAGTAGGAGGGATTCCGGATTTAGTGAGCCATTTATCACGCTGGAAAGGTTGAAATACGTAAGGTCACGGTGGTCATAAAACATTATGCAGACGAGAGAGCGCTGAGAAAAACAGAAAGTTGACCCGATTCGAGAGATTAAGTCCAAGCTGTCCGTAGACCTTCAGTAGAAAAGACGTAGACGCAGAGCTGCTGCCAGCTCAACCACGTCAGCACCAAGACCTTAATAGTATCACTGTCAGCGACCTCTCAGAATATGTCACTAACTTGTTATGTGACGTCACTGCACGTCATCTATGCTAAACTACTACTGGATTGCGCACCTGTCCTATTTTAGCATCCAAGGGCCGTCACAACTGAGGGCAATAGACAGCACCCTCCAGATCCGATACTCGAAACTACGGTAACCAAAAAATGAATGCATATCAGAATATACCTGTGTAAGAGACAACAAATATCGCACAATTTCGACTCTTCCTGCTGACGCTGCGATCATCAAAGGAGTCCAGCCCATCTAAAAATATTTGTCATAGTCTTAATTCAATAATAACAACAGAAACGATGAGATGCGCCTAATCAAATTTTAACACTAGAAATTATCTCTACTCTCAAAAAATCTTTATATTACTTTCAGGAAGTTAGGACGCACATAATTTATGCGAAGAAAAGCAACATCTATGATGGGTCGTGCCGCCAAGAATGCGGGTTGTTGTCATCCTCCGAAGTGAAGAACTCTCTAGGGACTTGATTTCACCAGTTCCTAGCAAATGCCCACCCCGACGCGTCATCCACTGCGTCATTGGGAACGAAAGGCAAATTATTCTGCGAGAACCTCGCTCCTTCAAAATGTAGTGTATTTGCAAAAGACGTTCCTCAAAGAAAGGGCACTATTTCCCTTCACTGCTCCGCTTTTAGAAACGTGGGCTTTGTGATGCTAACCATGAAAGTCCCATCTTATGGAAACTGTCCTTGGGCTAGGGGTTGATTTGTGGAGGACATTGTCCTCGAGAGTAGTTTGACCCTTTAAACACGACTGCCACATTCACTTAGCGCGTAAAAGCTTGGAATTCGCTAGAGGCGCCGCCACTACAGAACAAAAAGGATCGCGCATCCCCAGGAACTGATGCCACCGTATTCTGCAAGTCTGGTCAGTTCCCCAAGTTCGAGGTCTTTCTAAATGTCATGTTTCACCGCCTCCTGCACTGACGATGTACGTTTCACCACACTGATCATCCGCTAGGGAGAGGGGAAAGAAGGCTCGCGCATCGCGCCTCAAGCCTACGAGGTGGTTACTACAACGGCTTGGGTTACGGCTGCAGTGTCTCACGGACTGCTAAATCTCTATTACAATGGCAGATCCATTTCAGAGCGGCATCTAGTGCAGTTCTCAGGCATTCAAGCGCCAAGTTCATGTTGTGGTCGTGTTTACATAGATAAACAACTACGTTAAACAGTTTCCTCCGACTTTGACCACTCCAGTTGTTTTGGCTTCGTGTTTGGGAGGGGGAGTGGGGGGGGGGGGTCACACCATCCTGAAAGAGAAACGCTTCAAGCAGATCTTCAGTCGTGGCCAAGGTGCTATAAACTAGTCTGTGGTGCGAGTGGAAAGCAAAGGGTGGATAATGCCAAAAAGGTGGCTCATAACCTTGAGGGGGCATTTGAACGACTCGTTGTACAAAGTTGGGATTGATGCCCTCCACATGGGCACTACTGTGTTTGAAACTGATTCATCATTCCGGAGCTTCTCCTCCTTGAAGGAGTAAGCAGAAGCCCTCAGTCATTGGGGCAATTCCATTTTCACACAAGCAGTCATCAGCAAAGGCAACTCATACCAAGAATTCTGCTATTTCAAAACATGAAGCCAGTTCGAACCTCATCAGTGCGATTTGCAGCCGACTTATCCTGCGAGATGGATAACTGTAGAATGGGCAAACAGCCTCCAACTGCCGCAAAGTGAGGTGTACTTCTACCAGAGTCATCTGTAGCCACGAGAATCCCTTCGACGCGGGTGACCATACGTTTCGCAGCCTGAGTAGCGGTATAAAAAGAACCTTTTCACAGAATCTTGAAGGCATTTCAAAAAACACACCTCATCATCCGATTGCCGTAAAAACTCCGAGTATTCCCGTAACAGTTCCGACATTTTTACGGGTGGGCTGTCAACTTCCATCGCTGCTCGAGCTGCTTTTGTACGAACAAAAAAAAATGGAAAATAGGCGGCACAATGTAATTCCAAGCAGAAACATTAACAAACAGCTCAACGACATCGTCTCCATCGCACTTTATCAGTCAACTTGAAAATATTTACAAAACCGAGTATATCACAGACAAGTCAATATTATGACCAAAAAACCCTTTTTACCGTCACCATAACCAAAACTTTGATAATATCCTCTTTTGTAAGACATAATAAATCACAGCTAGATAAAATATCAAAGCTATAGCTACTAGTATCTTATCGGTGAGTTCCCTTCTTTCGTACTTGGACAGAAGCTTGTTGCCAGTCTGAAAATAGGTCGTTAGAAAAGCAACTTAATTACAGACCCGAAGCCAGCCTGGGGGAGGGACAAGGGGCAGGCTAGAGCGTGGCGACTTGGGTGTGAAGCGTTACTTCCCAGTCGCGACTAGTGCGGCAAAATAGGCTTTGCAATTGGAGAACGCCACCAGACCAAAACCCACCCCGCTTGCCGATGGGAGGGGGGTTGTACGGTAACTTCAGTAGGCGAACAACCATACACCGTACCTCCAAAGGAGCCGTAAATAAATCTGGGTGCACACCAAACACATCATCTCACGACAACAGCGTCGAAATTGCAAGGACAACGCGCGTGTGTGTTTGTGGTTGCTATCGCATCGAGCATTTTTTGAACGTTTTGGGCAGAGAAGAATGTGTAGAATGTGATCTGTTCATCGACACCTAACACATACTTTTCGGCTCAGAAACGCTCTAGCTATCCCGCTGATGAAAGATAAACGCTAGTCAATAAGCTGGCATTTCCGTTCCCAAAAAGCACTCGAAACGCTCAATATGCACAGAAAATTATGGTGCAGCTTCACCGCAGCGCAGTTCGAGTAGTTTTTGGCCTTCATTTCTCGATTAAATAGTGGATCTGTTTAGGTTTAAAAACAACAACGAGACTAGCATTGGGAAGGAAAAGTTTTTCGTCCTTCCATTAGTGAACGCAATGTTGTTCACTACAGAAAATATTTCTCCACACATGTCAGCAGCGCTCCTAGGATGCCTAGAGTGATTTTCAAGTTTGAAACTGGAAGCTTATTCTTGAAAGCTGATAATAGAGAGCTTGTTTGGCGGTTCAGTAAGCCGGCTTTCGTAGATTGCCAGACGTAGAGTAATAGTCCAACATAACCCTGGTCATAGACAAGTATAGTGTTCGAGGCCATCCAGCCTTGAAGAGTAGAGGCGGGGAGTAAGGGGGAGAGGGTCATGCCATCGTGGCGATGAAACAGAGCTGACGCATGAATCCGTAAACTCGTAACTTGTATTCGTTCAGAACAAATATGCAATGCTCATCATGTTCTCGTAATCATCACGAACCTAACAAGGAAACAAGCAGGCTAGTGGTAAACACACCACAAGGAGGAACTATAACTGTCATCACCATGTACCAAGCATTGTGATAATTTAAACGCGACTACTCAACATGGAACAAAGGCTGGGCATCTAATACGGGAATGAAGCGGCTCGTGAATGGAGAACAGCATCAAAACTAGGTGTTCTATTAATCTCAGATCAATTTTCGGGGAAGCTCGTGAGCATTTACATCTGGAAAATAGCTCAGCTTCATAAATGTGGCAAAGACATCCACTAGCAAGTCTATGAGGAATTAATGAACCAAACCCGGACTACTTTTGATGAGCTGCCGTTTGAAAAAACAATTTATACAAATACCTTTATGAATAAAAAAATTATTATTGGTGGCAGTCCAACGGACCTCATAGTTTGTTTTACGTAAGCACTATGGTAATGTTTCTGATCCCATGGCAAGCGTTCTATAACGATTTGACATCCTTAATCCCATCGCAACACTAACGTTCCCAAGCAAATTTCGACGCTGTGTCGTGAAGAGGCCCGGTGTGGGTGTGCATCCATATTTATTGCGGCTCATTTGGGGTACGTGTTGGTTGATTCAGCCTACAAGTTCACCATACTGTACCCTCTAAGGTTCCGGGCGATGGACTTTTCACTCTCTTCTGTCTGCAAGCACTTAAGTCAATCAGCTCTCCCTTCACACTGTTATAGTCAATTAGCTGGACTGGTACTTCGCGTCGTGTGATTGAATGACAACAGAATCGCAATACCTCCGCACTGGCGATCGTCGCCGTGGCGACGTTCGGCCGGTCGGGCAAATGACGATGGTTCCTGTAGTAGATGGCGGCAGGATGTCTACTATGGCATCTACATGAAATCTGGTGCTCCAATCGACAAGTTAACACGAGTTAGGAAAACGCCGCGCCCATCCGCCGCGCGCGGCGGAGCGACACAATTACGATCCCCTCGCCCGTCTCCCATCTGCGTCTTGATCGAAGTGCCGCAACTAGGGAGCAACGTTAGAGCGACCATTAGTTTGCCTGCGCTTTTCTGAGTCTAACCTACAGAACAAGCAGAAAGGCATTACTATTGCGCAGAGAGATGGGACGATGGCAAGGTCTATACGGGCGGCAAGCTACTAATTAATGGGAGACGCAAAAAGCAAATTATAGAATCCATATTGGGAAAGTGGAACGCAGAAGCACGCGAAAGGCCCAAGGGTCGTACCGTTGCAATTTTCATTAGGGCGAATGTTCGGATCATGTAACACCTCATGAAGAGACGGCCAACGACTGGGGTAGGATGGCGAGCGGGAACAGCGCAACGAAACTATTCCCTCGCCTGCAGGGCACGTCCTACCGCTGAGGAAAATTTTTGCAATATATAAGCACCTCCAATCGGCGACCATGTACTACCCTCCGCTGGGGATTCCTAACGTGCGCAGTGCGCTCCCAAGGCAAGCTTCAGAAGAATGCAGAAGATCAGGGACTGCGCGCGGCACTGCATCAGAGCGCGTTCATGCTTCGCAACTACTCACGAAGTATGACCGCTCTCTCAGCGCGCAAAGGAATGGATTCCTTGTCCGGTCCCTATTCGCTTCACGCTCAAACAAATGAAATTACCTTTATATGTCCAGCATGACTTTCGAATTCTGTATGAGTCTGAACGAGAACCGAACTCGAATGAATCAAACTGTCCATAGTTTGTTCGCTCTGCGCTACACGATCACCCATCTTCGATAACAGATCTGACAAGCGTTCTGTTGTCTATAATATGCAGAATGCATCACCAAACTGGATGTGAATGTGGCAACAGCAGCAAAAAAAACGGAAACAAATACCTTAACAGCATTATCCTTTAGGTTCTTCTCATCCATATTAAATTTTTTGGACTTTGCTTCAGAGGTACCCCCTTCGAGTAGTGAGGAACGCGCAGATTCATCTAGAAGTGAATATAGTAATAGAAGGCGGAGTTCAACAACTCATTTTGCAACGAGATCCTATCTCCTACGTCAAAACTCACTGATAGCCTTCCTTGCTCTGATGGCGGCAGACCTCAGTTGTTTCTGATTTTCAATCAATTCTTTTTTATGACGTTCACAATTTTCACGAGCATTCTGTTGTTCTCTCCGGGAAGCCAACTGAAATAGTGCAACAGTTCACCCTCTTTCCTGTACAGGAAACAGATAGCTATTAACAATGCAGGGGCTTCTAAACCTTTTGCACGAATCCCCCATGACATGTGTATAATCGTATTTATGATTCTATTCTTTCCACTTCTTACCGTAACCCCACAATTCAGAAATAAAATCCGAACCGAACGTAAAAGCGCGTTCATACTCCGCGATCGCCAAACGCGCGCGGCGCTGATCGCCCGCGCGATCAGATCGCGAAGTATGAAAGCGCTCCAACCAAACATACTTTTGAAGAAAGGGCTTTCAGCATATCTATTTTGCCTCCTAGTGACTGCAAGAGTTCTTTGGCCTCACGTGTCTCTTCGTAAAGTGTTCGCTCATCTTTCACATTTGTCCTAAACACTGAACTCTTCAAGAAATATAACGAGTACAACTACAATTAATAACAAATTAATCCAGAACACACTATAGAGATTCCACAACGAGCTGTGGTCTCTTGCTCCCTTCTTAGACTGCTTCATACTTTGCGACCTAGCTAAAAAGTGCTCGGCAAAATCTGCTATGGCAACCCCCCCCCCTTCCTTCATTTTCCTGATCCCTCTTTTCAACGGTTCGCATTCGCGACCCTGTAGCGACCTTTCAAACTGGGAAGCTGTATATCCATACAGTCACTACTCAAAGTATACTCATGAACATTTCAACCTCGAAAAGGGAGTGTGTGAGGCTTTACTTCCCTATCGCGACGAGTAGGGCTAATGCCGTTTGGACTCCAGCAACTTCGGCACCGAGCTCATTTTTAAATTGCCTAAGTTACCAAATCCGCTAAAAACTTGTATGTAGGGGTAGTTTAACATCCTGATTACGAATATGACATTCACTCTTGCCGCTGGCGCTAATGGATGACACTACGATTACCTGCGCTCCGCTAAGGCTGAGCCCAAGAGGTAATCGTAGTGTCATCCCTTGGCGCCAGCGCCAAGAATGAGTCATAATTGTAATCAGGATGGTAAATAACCCTTGTGTACATATTTTCAGTGCGGGGTTTGGCGACTCAGGTAATTTGAAAATGAGCTCGGTGCGGAAGTTGCTGGAGTCAAACGGCATTACGCGTACAGAGTAGGAGTAATAGGAGTATGTCGAGTAAGGACCACGTGGCGTCGCCAACGGCTAAGCAATTGCAGATATCGCAATGGTTACGATCGGCGCGTGCTCAGCGATTGTTTCGCTTATTGCGACAGTGACGCTGTTCGCTAGCCATTTTTTTTCAAGACATACTGTCACGCCGCCAGTAACCTTCACTGGACAGTATTTCAGAAGCATTGTGACAGCTAAAGGATCAGGGAACATCATGTAAGCTTAATTACCTCGCGCCGAAATTGCATAGGTTTCTCTGCACTATAGCTGCTCGATCACTGCGAGTCCACACAAAATAAAACAAATTCCAACAGCCATGACACCCAGGTCCGTCATAGTGAAGAGCGTGGCCGAAAACTGAAGCGAAACCCAATCGCATTCAATAAGGCAAAGAGACTTTGGCTGATTTATCGCAACGTGCAGATCTACTCACAAGGCCCGCAGCGCTTTGCAAATTGCGCCTGTCGTCTTGGTACTAAAAACATGGTTCCGCAATGGCGTTTGTATACTGTAATTGACGTATGGCAGAACTAGATCCACCAGGAAACCAACCCATTTTAAACACGCGTCTCCGTTAGACAGCTCCATGGCGTCTGGATCTCTTTAGTCTTTTTGTGGTGCGTGCGATGGATGTGATAAGACAAGCGTAGTCTGTCGCGCGGCGGTGGTGCGCGTGGCGAGCGACACCGCGCCTGACGAACAACTTTTTTTTTGCTTCAGCGGCACATCGTTGGGGTTCACCCAACAGTAGAGGGTCGAGAGCTGAATTTTTTTGATGGTCGATTTTCTCGTTTCAGGGACGTAAAGGAAGGGGTCGTATTTCTCCTCCGACCTTCGAGAGAGGTTGCTGACTTTTTCTGGTTTCTCCTGTTTCATGTGTACTATGTGACCCTATCCCCCCTGCTCGACAGCAAAATTTTTGGATAAAAGTAGGAGAATTCGGGAAATTATGGAAAATTAGTAGGGAAGTTGGGGAAAATCTGAGAAATGTAGAGGGGAACTAGGGGAGTGGTCGTACCAAACCCCTAAAGAAAGGGAGGGGGTCGTACGGACTCGACCAAAATCCCCAACCAATGGTGTGTCCTGTTCTGCTTGGCTGTTCGAATCAAAGGGATGCGAAAATTCGATATCGCCAGTCCCCGAGTTTAGTTTTTGCTTGCGATCATATCAGTTTCGCTGCTCCAATCAACAAGGTGATGCACTTGCAGAATTCGCCGCCTATAGCCGCACACCCGCGTCGACGCGGTAGACCACCATTGCTTTGTCCGCCTCTCGCGCCGATGCCGCCGCAGGGGAGAAACGCTCCACACACGGAAAACAAATCTAATTATACTAACATGATATCATCAATCGTTTGCTTCGCCATCGTATCAAGCCGGATTATTTCTTGATGAAGCAAATGAACTTCCATAGCAGTACGATCAGCAGGAGGAGGCATTTTGATGAGCAATCGTCCGTGAAGAGCTGGCACTTGGACGGAAACATTAAAATTCACAATTTTCGGAAATAAAAAAATATTCAGAAAACAACAGAAATATTCTTGAACAAAATCTGATCAAATGATAAATCTGACCCATTCTGTGCAAATATTTATTCTATGAAACAAGCGTTCTAATCTATTCAGACTACTTTCGAAACTATCAACAATCAACAAAGTAAAGCATAAACTTTGGAACGCAACAAAAGGCAATCCAGGTGAGCAGTGAGACAAAGTATTTCACAAATACCGGAACCTTTTACAGGTAGATTTGTCATGTACGTTAGCAAACTCTAATGTGACTAGGCGATATAAATGAATAGTTCAGGTATCGATTACACGTCGAAACCGGCATCTCGCATGCACTTCTTGTGTGCTTCTATAAATTCGCCACAGTGCTCTTCACCATGTTCGATTATGCACTGATCCCGAGCCTGAAGAAGAATCACATCAATCCAAACCGGTGAATTCGATTTCATGGGATATGAACCAAAGCAAATGAAACGGTTTTTATTACTGTAATCTACAAGAAGGGCAGCGGTCCTACTCAGTGCGTCTCTTTTCAAAGGTTAGGCTAAATCTTTATCGAAGTGTTCTCGGAGGCAGATTTGGCCATGAATTTGTCCCTTGAAGTAGTTCGACCTCCCCGAACGGTTATCACATAGGCTGAACGAAAACCATGGATGCTATAAGCGGCTCATGATATGAGCATTAAAACTTAACTTTTGGGCACTATTTGCATTTCCTGAGGCAGGGATAGGTGCAGTGGCAAGCGACCCCTCACTGGTATGTTCTGCTGAAGAAGAAGAGGGAAGAAAGCTGGTAGGTTCTGGTGGGGCTGTTCTCCCTATTTAGTGGCGCCACTTCTCCCAGTTAAACGCTTGACCTGGATTCCCTGGTCGTGGGTGCGAGGGGAGATGGGTGGCATCCAAGCCTATCTTAGTCCATTACATGCAGCATGGTCAAGCCTTTCTAGCCTGTTTTACGTCTAACGCAAAATTGGTAGTGCAGATTCGTCCTAGCAGACAATACAGGGGGGCCAAAAAAAAGTCATTTCGGCCGAGCCACATATCAACGAAGTTTTCGCAGCCCAGACAGGGGAAGTGGATATGAGTACCAGAGTGGAAGATACCCAAGATCTTCCTCTATAAGCTGGAGCACGCTGCCGCCAATCGCCTTCATGTACGCCCAAAATATGATACGTCCATCTCCAGTCGCAGCCTGACTGGAGAACACCTTTGGAATTCACGTCGCCTCCAAACAGCTGCGAAACTTCTTGAATGAAGTCATCCACAGATAGCTACCTGGAGGTCAGTACTCTTGACCTGCAAGACCTCCCACATCGACCAGCTACGGCAACGTCGCTACGGTCTAGGACATCATCTTCACCGTATTCGCCGAGGCGCGAGTTGATGGTATGGACCGGGGTACCTGGAAAGGGGAAGACCGATATTTTCTTTGTAGACCCCGACTGAAGGTGAGCGCTGGCGGTTACATCAAGTAACTCGAGAAGAATATCCTCCCTACATGTGGTCGCCCGTACCTTCTTGGAGACCTTGTGCTGCTACAGGTTTGGGGTCCACCACATGAAATCGACAGGCGTTTTGGAAAACTCCCGCCTACTTCGAATGGAAGGGCGTTTCGTACCTGAAGAAGATGTAATATTAAAGTATGTCCCCTGACCTGAACCCACTCAATTACTTAGCTCGGGCGGACTTCAAGAGGGTGGTCTACGGTGGCGGAGAAATCAACGATCTCGCTCAACTCCGGTACCCACTCACTTTCGCGCGGCCGAATCTCTCGATGGCGCTCCTCCAGAAGGCTGTGGCGGAGTATCATTATAGTATTTAATGTGCTCTTTAATATGGTAGTAAAAATGTCCGATAAAAATTTAATAAAGTGTAACTTATAGCGCCTTGAAAGTCATGGAGGCAAAATGACTTTTTTTTGGCCCCCCTGTATAGTATTATGATACAATGTAAACTTGTATTCAAAATACCATTCAGGTTCTGAACGGAAAGGGATTAATCGAGGTTAATCCTTCAAATTACTAATCCAGGAGTCGCCACGAAAATTCGAAGCAGTTCGTGACAGAGGGGGGGGGGGAGCATTTTGCTTCCCATCGATGTGTCGACCCATCTAGATAGCCTTTTCTTGAGTTGACACGCTTTACCATGGTGGCTAGACCAGCCACCCGAGTGAGACTTGTAAACCGGAAGTATGCAGCAGTGAAAGGGCAAAATGCCCCCTCCCCCCCACCGTGGCCGAACTGCGTCGAAAATTCTTCTCCAGCGATGCCTTGATTACCGTTGACATCCATCAAATGACAAGCTAAAGCTAAATCCACCCCACATACAACTGTGGAGAGAGCATGAGCTTAACATTCAGTTGGGCAATAGGATGGAAATTCATGTGTTTATGTAACTACTTGATGCATGTATAGGTGCACTAGAATACCCGGCTCCACTGAATTCAATAAACACCATTAAACACTGAGAAAGGCCTGAAGGAGGGAACTCTGCACTAGCTACTTCGCTCATTACTTCCACACATTTCCCCCTCCCCACCCCATATCTACTCATTTGCGTAGAAACTTTTTAAGCGGTATCTACTTCTCACATCCACCATCTGTTTCACACCGCTAAAATGTTATGCTGTAATCACGAGGCATGAACATCCAACCCTCGAAAATCCCAAAACAAACAAAAAAGGGCCAGTTTTTGGAGCAAATACACCGCCTAAGAAGGGAAGACTTCGAAGCTCGGGAAACACAAAACAAAACGAATCGATACAAATATTCAACTAAGCAATCCCAACTGAGATTGATAACTTTCGACCACAGAAGTGGAAAAAAGCAATACCTTCTTAGTTTCAGGACATGCACAGCATGGTTTCAGCTTCTTTTCACCGTCTGATCCTGACGTCTTGGATTTGCACTCCTTCTTCTCTTCCGGCATCTTTTCCTGTAGAAAATATTGTATTCTGTCAGTTCCATGACAGTGAGGCACCACTGTGGAGGGGTCATGGGAGGAAAAGAGGGTAGCGCGACCAAGTATTTCCTTCTCCCCTGCGGCCGACAACATGACTAGATCATAACTAAAACCGAGCCGTGGCTGCGAAACATGAACTGAAGCGAGTGTTCAGGAAGCAGCCGACGTGCTCCTTCTCGTTATTGGGCATTGAATCTGAGCAGACAGCCGTTTGATCGCTGTACGGCTTGGGAGGGGCATTTCACACTCACGCCTACTCCTTCTGGTAGCTCATGTCAATTAACGAGTTATACTTCAGGGAGAGAGACAGGTAAACTCCTGTGGAGCTTCGAAATGGTATAAGTGACCCATTTTGGTTCCAGGAGTTATAATGGCCTGAACTAGGTAAAATAGCGCCTGCTGCACCAGGAATTCGCACTGCGGCTTGTAAAGTTTCAAAACTGATTCTCTCTCTTGAAACAATGTAACACTGGTGTTGACCAAATAGACACACGAAAACTCGGTTCACTAATAAATATTTATGCACAATTCTTTTACGAAAAATCCTTACAAAAACGTTTTTCATGTGGATGGAGGTGCCACCGAGAGAGCCCTCAACAGAGGAGGACCGTGCTTACAATTAGCAGCGGTATTTGACAAAGATTTGGTAAGACTGAGAAGAAACAAGACCGTTTAAGTGACCGGTACTTGCACAAAACTATCAAGATGATGGAATAAAACGATTGCGAATGAGACATCGTTAACATAATCAATGATGATAAGGATGAGCAAGATATTGAACGGCTCACACCTAGGATCGGAATTTGATGGAAATCATACTGCATTAAATCTAACCCATTAGATGAACCCTAATAAAGATGGAAAGATGAACCAGTAAAAGAGCGCACAAACATAGTTACTTCATGTTTAAAAGAGAGAGAGAATCGAGTATTGCATTTAAGAGAAAATGTAGTCGGTTGCTTTTGCTAGGTCCCAGTTGTTGCAGCTAAGCACTGAGATCGCTTCATCCTGAAAGAACACGAATAAAAACAAGGTAACGTCCTGTACAATAGTTCAAGTTTTTTTTCTCTTAAAACTGAATGCGAATCAAATGTCACGTCGCCAACAATATCCTCTTTGTAACCATTGATTCTTGGTGAGCGACCAACGTACAAATAAAGAAATGAACAAGCTTTCCCTAGGAAAAATAACCAGCTTCGTCTGTTAGGACTCGTTTTCTGGTGGAAAAAGTCAGTCATTGCGTTCTGTTCCAACTGCTTCCTCAAAGACAACTGTGCATTCATCCCAGGATGAAAGATGGGTCTTACCTTGTGCGATGTGGATCGGCCCTCAAAAAAGCACGAACGGGTTGGAGGACAGTGGTACTCGCATGGCGTCTCTGTACTCCGTTCGCCAGCGCCTGCGCAGCTACCATGATCCCGCAGCCGAAACCAGGGCACATCACTGGTTGGGGGGGAGGGGATTTTGGTCGAGTCCGTACGACCCCCCCCCCCCTTTGTTTTTGGGGGAGGGGTTTGGTACGACCTCCCTCTGGCCCTGGCCCCATCTAGCTGTTGGTTGGTTGGGGTGGGGAGGGAGGCGGGGGATGGGGTAAACAGCAGATGTGAAACCGGAAAAGCCGCGAGGAAATACGAACAATACTCAGTTTTCCCCAACTTCCTGCCACTTCTTCCAAAATTTCCCGAAAACTTCCCTACTTTTCCCAAAAATTTTGCTGTCGAGCGGGGGCGGGGGGGGGGGGGTTATATAGTACACATGAACAGGAAAATCACGAAAAGTCAACCACCTCTCCCAGAAGGCCAGAAAGTAAATACGACCCCTCCCAACAACGAGCAAGTACGACCCCTTTTACAACGTCCGTGAAGCGAGAAAAATCAACTATCAAAATAAATTTTTCTCAGCCCAAATACGACCCCCCTCTCCTGGCGACCAAATACGACCCCCTGTTGGGGATTCCCCAACAATGTGCCCTGAGCGAAACACACACTAGGCGGCGGAAAAGAATCAAGAAGTGCGGGGGTGCAGATAAGTAGCGCGTTTGGCGATGGTTCTCGCTGCCGTGCTGCGGTAAGGACGGAGCATGGAGAGGTATCCGGGCATATCCTAGAACCGCGGTTGCACTTTTGGCCGAAGGAAGCGGCACGATTCTGCAGCTGTGGACCTATTCACCTCACATATGGCTAGGATCAGGATATTCGGAGGTTACTTGACTGTTTATCTTTGGAAAATCAGTTCCTGATGATTCCAAGAAAGAAAAAAAATACATCATAACCGCTAGTTTGTCAAAGAGGGAGCGGCGTAAGTAGAAGGAAAAGGGGCAGTAGAGGACCCCACGTGCAATCATAGAGGGAGTAAGAAAACTGAAAAACACTTCAAATATAGCTGGTTCCTTTCATTTCTAGCTTTTACAGAACCCCTGCTAGTTCGTCAGCACGGAGGACTCGTCACTGACGATACCGATGCTGACGAAACAACAAAGTGTTTGTCGGCGGCGAGAGCAGAAGGAACCAAACGTGTTTCCGTTTGGGAAGGGGGGAGGGGGGGGGGGCAAACTATGGGTTTTGGAATGTTTTTGGAATACCTGGAGTAGTTCAAATTGACGAAGCAAGAACAGAAAGAAATAGAGAAAGATTGATAAAAACGGTCACGTAGGCACTCATTCAAAAAAGGGGAGATGAAGATTTTTGCGTACACCCTAGAGAGGGAAGGAAAGGGCCGATTTCCTTCAGCGATAAGAGTTGGTGTACTACACTAATCCCAGCTCTGCAGAGGAAGGCTTTTGAGCGGGTATCTTGCTCTCAGCCGAATTGCCACGATTAGGCTCTGAACATCTCCGCACGGTGATACCTCGGTGAGTTCTTAGAAAAAATGCCGGGTTTTTGGAAAGGGTTCGGGAAACTAGGTCGGAAACGCGAAACGAGGTCGGAAACGCTAGAGTGGGAAGGGCGTTTGGTCGGGTAGGTAACAAATTAAAAGCTTCGAGCCATTTTCAGGCCTCTGAAGAAGACGAGAAGGTCGAAACGTTAGGCCAATAAAGGTGTCATCTAAAAACCTCGTTTGGCAGAAGTATTCAAATATTCGACAGTGTTGACAGTATTTGAAAACTACGGGTTTTCATTGCATATGCTTACTTCACTCCCTTAGCTGTATTTGACGGTATTTACTGAAGAGTTGGAAAAGATAGGGTCGTCAGGAGAAAGCAGATCAGTAAAGGTGCAAGGCAAATTGAAGATATGTGGAGAAGGTCATTGTTGCAAGGAGGCAGTGGTGAAGGTGCGACGAGATATTCCCCCCTCCCCCGACGCCATCATGTATAGTCGTTAATCCAGACGCTGGTGCGTCACAAGGCGCTGCTCCACACACAGCCCTCCGACCACCAACATCCTGCAGCAGTACGGTTGTACACATTGACAGGAACCAAGCATCCTGTACCCCAAAAAAAGGCATAATCCCAAGAAAAAAAAATCGAAAAGTAAAAATTCTCAAGCACTGCTGTGACTGCACTCAGTGAGGTTCAGAATTATAAAAAACTTGAAAAGTAGAAGTAAAAAAAACAATCATCTCTCTAGTCACATTACCTCGGTAACGCGTAACGCCTCATGTCTCGGAAGTTTTGCAACACTCTTCTCATTAATAGGCATTTTCTTCAGCTTTTCCCTTCGCATACTTTATCGTCCAATAAATTGCTGTCTCCTAGAAAAGAGTAAACAGTTAGAACTACAACCTCCCTTTTAATTCACTCAGCTGAAAGTGTGACAGGATATTCACTCGAAACTCCCTTATGACACAGTGGTCAGCAGCCAAGAGATAGCTTATCTTAACGGGCATTTCGGGCATGTTGGAAGCATCATAAAAGCAGGCTTATCAATAGTTCTCCTTTGATAAAGACAGCGTCCGCGACGGAATAACGTGCACAAGCCCTACATTGTACATTAGTATTAGTAGTATTAGTATGATGTATATGATGGCGCTGGCCACAATCTCGAGAGATGTTCAAGTGTCTTCATGACTTAGAGCGCTGGATTAGACTGCCACTTCTTAGCTACGATAGGCTGACCCCGCCTCTGCTATCTAGACCAGCCACCATCACTACGGGTTCTTACGGATTTCAGACAGTTTGGTTTTTTCTTCAGTTCTACCTCTACGTGACCCAACCATTCACAGCCCTATAACCTGTATTGCTGAAAGCCGTATGAAATAAATGGATCAATAGGATAGGATTAATAGGAGAATCTACACCAAGTGCGAATTATTCTGAACACATAACCTCTGAAACACAAGTTGAATATATAGGTCACTAGTTTGCCGAAGCCACAAACCCCCAGCACAGTTCTTCAATAAAGATAATCTGAACAGCAGTAGCAAATTTCGCGTATTGCAGTTTAACACATTGCAGACCGCCATAGTGCGCGCATATCCCGATTGTATCACATTTTTGATCGAAAATGACCAGTAATTCTCTACCCCTTTCCAATCGCTCAAGAAGAAGGATTTGTTAATAATAGAAAACGTGTTTTCGCAACAACAGAACATGAAAAAAAGTCAGAGTAGTTAAGCAAAACGGCACAAAGGGGCAAATGCATGACACACCATGTGTGTCACGCGGTCTGGAACGTGTTAATAGTTTTTCATGGCATATTGGGTGCTGTCGGCATGGAGGGGCATTTCCTACTTTTTCTAGTGCCTTTTCTTAGTTCATGTAACAGGTATTACATTGGCCAGACCTGCAAACTCCAGTGAAGCTGCGAAATCGTCGAGTTGGCCACTTTGTCCACGGGAATTAACAGATCTTTACAGTGCGGTCGTTATGAGCTCAACTGAGAACCAGCCCCACCAAGCCGAATTGCGCCAAATATCGTAATGCACGCCAGGATAAGTCTAAACCGAAGTGATAGGAGCAAGTTGCGGCAACGTCAGGACCACTACAGCTGAGCAAGAGCCGCACGACTAAGCTTGCTTGTCTACTCCCTTTGGCTGAGAATAAGATCCATCATCAAGATTGGCCGTGCAGAGCCCCAGATGAGTAGAGTAGCCACTAGCCCGCAGCCTAGTTTTGCCGCATACCCTCCCCTCCCGTTCCCCGTTCAGCCCCCCC
>MU917263.1:716-11411 GCA_036418165.1 Cooperia oncophora | reverse complement strand
CGTCCCCAACCACGACAGTCATCCATTTAGGGGATAGTACTGGTGAAATGGCGGTGATGGTAGCGTAAGTCAGCTCACATCGTATGTACGCTGGAGATCCCCGGCGAGGGGGGGTCGATTGGTCGTTGGAGGGAGGAGGTCGTACTCGCCTCTGAAAAAAATTCTTTCAATAGTTGACTTTTCCCTGTTTTCTCGTTTTTCGTCTTTCATGTGCTATAGCGTGAAATACTACCCCTCCCCCAGTCGACGGTAAATTACTGAGGGAAGGAATCCCTGGAAAAGGGATCCCTGGAGCTCAGAAGAAGTGACGGGAGGGTGGGGTGGGGAAACTTTCAGGAGAAAGGTAGGTAGTGTGAGGGATAGGGTACGAGGGGTGGAGGAGGGGGTCGAATTTCTCTCAGACGAGGAGTGCACTGGTGTTAATACGACCCTCTGTCGAAAAAAGGCCTCGGTAGAACTCAGGTCCAGCTCTGTTACATTTTAACCTCGCTTAAACTCGGCTGATCTTTTCTACTTGGGCATTCGACTCCCATACTGGTTTGGATTGGTGACCCAATAGTTCAATAAGGTTCATAACTTTATTATGCACTTTTGATTATTTCTATACTTCTTTTTTCTATTATTTATTTTACTTTTATTTATAATGCATTCTGCATGTTCTTCAACATGACCCATCCCTGCCTAGCGACCCCCCTCCCCTTCCCAACTACGGACCCCCACCTTCCAGTTGATATTCTGGTCCTTTTGGAGAACTTTAGCCGAAGGCTGGAAGAATTAAAATACTTTGTTTCATCGTGCGGCATTACTAAAAGTAAGTGAAGTTACTGTTTTCAGACACACCCAATGCCGTGAAGGCTCAGCATTCCACCAGTACAACTGTTGCGGAACGCACAACACTGACTGTTGTTTTGCGATACAGGGATGGGTAAGAAGTAGTTTTTGTGCAGTGGTCGTTTTCATAGGAACCAAAAATAAAACGGTTAAAAAATCTTAGAGTAGTAAAAACACCCATAAAAGTGTTTGAATGAAAGTAATCTGTAGGACTAAGAATGTTCAATGTTTCTCTAAAAACTGTCGTAAACACGTTTTACGTGCCGGGCGGAAGTTAACGGTAGAAAGACTGGTTTGGACTATGTTTCTGAAACATGCGAGGCATCTCTCAGTGGACGTTTTAAAAAAGTTCCTAAAAACTTGCGTCTGAATTCTACCGACTGCTTTTTTCGTGATTCACATTCATTCAATTTAATTCTCAACAAAGTAAGGAGTAAGGCGGTATCAGTAGCTATTAGTAGCAAAAGGAGGGGACAATGTCAAAAGAAGAAATGCATAAGCAGAAGACCAAATAAAAAAGAAACAAAAAAAACGCAAACGCAATCGTATCGATGGTCCGATAATCGAATGCTTCACCCATTTCGGCCGTGGCTAAGAATGTCCCCAACCTTAAGTAGTCACTCAATTAAGAAAAGCTTCGCCTCACAGGGTAAACATCTCATATCCTGGAGGGGATGTGGTGGCAAGTGCCACTACATCACTCACGCAATACGGGGTTCAAATCCCGAATTAGCCCCCCAGGACAACCAAGTCTTTTGCCCTCCGGGGACGGTATATTGGTGCCGGAATTTTCAGGGAGGATAAGACACTGTTTTGTTCTTCGGCTTACCCCATAGGCCATATCGCATTCAATCAGCCACTGGGAATCTGAATCGAACCAAAACCATTCCGAAAGGAGAGTGATCAACAGCGAGGACCTAATCCTCAATGACCTTTATCCTGGAGGTGAAGAGGGCGTGGTTGCTACTTCTTTTGAACATAGCAGCAGGTGTAGTTCTGGACGGGTCCTGCTGTTTTGGGGCAGTTGTGATCAGGTCGCTTTGTGCAGCACTACACAGGGCAACAGTTGCCTGGTATAGAAGTGTTCCATGAGGAGCCCATCTCACGCTATGTTTGGTTGAAGCCTGCAGCCACGCCCTCTCCTGTTCCAAGATATGGACTGTCCCTGAAACACCTGAGGTAAAACCATGCAAATTATCGTATAGACTCAAAAATCTGACACTCCTTCTCACAACGGTTTACGTTTGATCAACAGAACACCAAACCGAGTAGTAAGAACAATATCATGCTAAGGTTCTTCAAACTATATATTAACACAACAACAAGCGTAGTTCAGCGAGGAGGAAGGGGGGGGTAGATCATTTTGCACTTTACTGCTTTCCATTGTCGCATTTTGTGTTCATCTCTATACAAGAGCTGACAGGTTTTTGCAAGAGTTGACAAGTAGTTTCTACCTACGCCTGACAGTGTCGTCTTCGTGAACGTCACAAGATATCACAAGTTTCAACCTGACTGGCTCAGACACGCCAAGGAATAACGATAGCAAGGGGCACTTTGTCCCTATTGTCGTGTCGAGCCATCAGGTAGAAACGCCCATCGTGCCAGTAATAATAATTGAAAGCGTCAACAAAATAACCCTACAACCAACAAAATAACTTTAGCAGTAAAATATTGTATATGCAGACCTAAAACCATGTACAGACCTTGAAGCCTTCACGTTTCAGGTGATCATCGTTGGTTCATTCAGTGCATTTGTCGCCTGTTCTTCCTTCATCTTTTATTTATTGCTCAAGTTTCAAATAATTTGTATAGAACACTCATATCCTCCCAAAGTCATCTATCTCGAGGGAAGACGTTAATGCTCAATTACCCCCTCAAAGGTGTTATGTTAACACCTCCATAAACGCTACCTTCCAGTGACGATAAACGGGTTTGAAATTCTGGAAACGTTGTTTGTGTCACTTCGATGTGCATAACATATCATCTCGCGTTTGTGTGAAATATCTCCAATACTCATACACCAATGTCTATCAAATTTCCGGTGCTCTACTGCCATTTGTAAATTGTCATTCTTTGTGATATACCAAATCCATTATATCAAATACAATACGCATTATCAATCTCTTTAGTATCATATATGTTGTTGTTTGGATGAATGGTTATCGGTGCTACAAAAGTAATGTCTTCTTTTTATTCTGCACATACCACAATGAACAAGCTCTAAGATGTCGGTCAGGAGATTCACATCGCGGCGGGCATTCACACGCGAGTAAAGTCATAAGTTGTTTCATAAGGCTGGCAATCGCACGCCTCCTGCCTGTTTAACTTGAAGATACGGTCAGAGAGAAGTAGACACACCTAAACCTGCGTTCACTGATCGCTTTATTTCTTTGGGCGTGATCCGCTTGTAAGACTCCCTTCTTACCTTGCGGCAAGCGTCCACATCCTTCCAAGCATTCGCATGCGTTCGCGACTGGAAAGTATAGAACAGATCTACGTCTATCCGCGCGCACACAGCCGTCTACCAAGAGTCCATCCAGCGTCTCTATGGCTTGGAAGCATAGTATCGATTAGCTTCTAACCACCGTGTGGCCAGTCCAGCATGCGGAAGAGGAATAGTAAGTATAAGCGAGGTAGCGACCCTCCACTGCGCCACACTCTGCACCAATCTCTTTATCGCTCCCTTCTTCCCACACTTACAGCTATTTCTTACCCTTCTATCGCGCTATATCCTTCGTGCACACTTTTAGAGCCTAGACTGATAACCTGTAGCTCTCAGCCCACTCGAGACCCTGGAAAACTCTGGTCCATCTGGTAAAGCCCATGAGACGCTAGATCGATATAGACACTACTCCCAGTCGCTGGTCACTTGCGCGTCCCTGAGTCAAATAAACGCGCACCTCCTTCCCTTCCCCCTTGCAACTGCGCTAGCCGAGATTCAGTAAAATAAGGCACTACTACGGTATAACCCATATAGGTTTAACTACCATTCATTGATGCTCCCAATATTTTTGAAGGAATGTCCGATGCCTCCCCTAACGGCTTCATCAGGCAGCAGCATCGTTGGAGATCCCTCTGTTGTGTGTGGGGGGGGGTATTGGGTCGTCCACCAAGGGAGGACGGGGCCATTCGCAGGACAGAGTGAGTCACATTACCTGGAGGCCGTGGCACGAATTATTTTGACACCAATAAAGCTAGATTTGCATGGATTCTGGTAGTAAGCCAACAAGCTGAAATGAGCTAGTGTATGGATCGTACAGCTGGAGTGGGGCACTTCGAGTGCAGGTAGGTCAGGAAGTACGAAGGAGGTACGAGCATGTACATCTCTGGCTAGTTGACTCGACAGCACTTTGGCCGCCATATCACTCATGTCCTGCAGAGCCTGCCGGTTTCTATTTGTGGAATCAACTAGCTAGTAGGATATCATACCTAGCAACCTGGGTTAACGCCCCAGCATGATATCCTAGCCTACGTGGCTAGTTGATTTCAAAGCTAACCTGTTCGCGTGCGATACCACGCCTTGGATGTTCTGAACTAAATACGCATGTACAGCCGCGACTCTTTTTTTCCGCCATCGTGTCCGCCGGAAACTATTTGAGAGAACAAGATTTGAACAGGTTTATTAAAGTCTAAGTAGGAATTTGTATACATTCACAGGGATGCAACTGGTGTTTAACCGGGTAAGTCTAGGTAAAGGAGACATCGAATCCAGCGCACCGTATAAAAATAATACGAAAACATATCAACATACTCCTAAAATCGGCTATAAAACTAAAAACATCAATACTAATTGAGATAGATAACATGTCAAGCTCTCCGGTCACAACAATCTGTGCTTTCGAGAAGAACGACAACGAAAAAAACGTACGGTAAACCATGCCAAATTCAAGGAGAGTAGGTAAAGAGATATTGCTAGGAATGATGTCATGGTAAACGGGTCATAAGGGCGTATAGTAACAGATTGAACGAAAATTTCCTTTTGGTATCCAATCCTTATCACTCCTTTGGCCTTCAGTGCTCTAGACTTCTAAGACCGTTTATCAACCATAGGTGTTGGTAACAATGCCCTCTTAGCGACACATTCCACGATAGGGATGGGCGGAGGAGTGGGCGGAGACCATCATGCTCTCTCATTGATGCACTCCCTCTCTTTATTGTTTTCTGAAGGAGTGACACAAATATGAGAAAGCATAAGCTCAATGCCTCCACGCGGTTCTGCGCCTATCCTGGCAGCGCGGAATATGGCTTTGAAGAATGAAATCGAATAAATTTCTTGGGTCCCGTGGCGTTAAAATAATGGTGCCCCTAGTACGTAATCTCTGAAACGTTCAGGCAGAAAGCGATTGTTATACTGACACATTAGACGACTATGCTGTAACGGTCTCTGAAGGCTGAAACTCACTTAGGATTATGGATTATTAACGTTTATGGACAGCTTTAGCGTCGTTTTTCGTCCACCGGCACACTGGTATAGACACCATGGAGTGGCTGCTTCTCCTCGGGCAACTCTGAAATGACAAGGTACTATTGAAGGTACATACGATCCAGCTGTTAGAAGAGAGACATGCACTACTTGTTCCATTTTAAGCGCTGGACGGCAGATATGGCTTTATTTCATAGATTTTAATAGTTCTTCAATATATAATGAACTTCTCTAAACGATCAGCCTCGTGACATTCCATATGATAACTGCTCCATTGGAAAAACAAATTATTTTTCTAGGCAGAATGAAGGAGCTGCCCAGACATTTAGCAGCGAATGTGACAACTCCCATCATCATGTGCATAAGAAGATACCAGTTGCATTTTAAGTTAAGGCGTTTCAACATAATAATCACCGCAAAGGCGCCTTTAGGCAGCTTCAGAAATGTTTTTGACGCTCGTTTTTGGAGCTCCAAAAAGAAAGGAGGTCAAGCCCGTCAGCAAGGATGCTGCCTTGAGGTGACGGAAGGGTACTCTTGGTCACTACGTCATCGCTGGGTATATTTCGCATTTTCTTTCTTACGGTGAGTTTTGTCTCACATCCCAGGAGGGCATAGCTTTTCGAACTCTGACAGTTTTAGGGGCTGTATCTGACCTGAGAAGGATAGTGCATGAGCGGATTAGGTTTTGAGAGTTATACAGAGTAAGCTACGCTTAACTGTACCATGCCAAAGAACAGTTTTCAAGGATCCGGTCGGAAATTGGCACTGCTCGGCTCAAGAGGGCGCTTACCACCTTTGCAGCTCATGCCAATCAACAGGTCTAACCCTGGTGAGACGTGTAAACACTCGCGAAGCTGCCAAGTGGTACAAGTGAGTTACTTTATTAACAGGAATTCACTAGTCATCCCATGGCTTGTGAATTCCTGCACGTGGCCTGCACAACCGCTGAGCCCCCTCCTAGCCGAACTGCGACGGAAAATGTAATGATATACTATAGAGTAGAGATCTAGAAGCAGAAGCAGGGGTGAGAAAGTTTTAGGAACTTGGCTAAACGAACCATCGTCGCCTCTGTTCGCAACAGCGACAAAACCTGCTGGCGTCGCTAAAACAGACTGTTTGCAATGGTAAGAGTAAGGGTAAGGATAAGGTAAGCTTACCCAATGACAATGTACGCATCGGATGAACACGATCATGAGCGATGAGATCTTCTTTAACGTAGTGATAAACTATTCCAGCACCGAATGCATCTCCAAGCACGTTGATAGAAGTGCGAATACGATCTCTGAACAATTTTAGAATTACGTGGACCAATCAGTAGGCCAAATTGCCCGCTTCTAATAGCACTAAACTATTGGTTTGGGAAAACAGGTGGGGTACCGTAACCTCAAATGCGCGTAAATCTGAACGCGTAGGAGCGCCGAGCTTGCAAGACACCTCAATCCACGCCTAGGCGAAACCCAATTACAGCTGCAGAGCGAAATAAGCGTCGCTCTCGCTTCCTGGCCTCATCCTAGAGCTTCAAACCATTCTGGACCTGATGGTTGAGGTTCAATCAAGTCAGTCGTGTGAATTGAACCATGATCGACCCTTTCGGTTACATCGCCGTGACATACAGTGCAGCTTCGTATAGGTTTCAGTGTGTAGTTGTTCATCTGTGTTATTCTTTCATTGGCGCCTCGGAATTGAGAATGGGCTGCCTCGGTTTCTTTTTGTTGTTTCAGTATTCCCCTTTTCAGTTCTAGAACCACGGCACTCCTACGAATTTTGCGATACCCGAGAACTCAAGCTTAAGCAAAGGTTGCTAGCGCCAATAAGACCCTGTCAAGACGTAATCTCAACTTACAATAACCAATCAACAGCAACAATCAGTGAGACGTCCTTCACAGGAAGTCCGACAGCTGTGAGCACGAGTAGCATTGTGACCAGACCGGCAGAGGGCACCGATGCTGCACCAATAGAAGCCAAAGTGGCAGTGAGACTGAAGGGAACGAAATGAGAGACTAAAAGCCTAGCGTCGGCATCAATAGACTCACCTGACGGTAACGACTTGTCCAAATGACAAATTAACTCCATTCATTTGAGCGATGAAGATGGCCGCAACCGCTTCGTACAGCGCTGTTCCATCCTATAATCCTTGGACATTTTATTTGACCTAGAAATTTTTAATAATTTTGAGGCGCTGTGCGGCCTAGGGAGGAGGAGGGGGGGGGGCGGGGCACTTTGCACACTCACTAGTTTATGTTGTTAGTTCCTGCTAAAATACCCGTATCGCCATAGTTAGACCTTTGTGTGTTGTGTTTGTGTGTGGGTGAGGGGGGGGGGGTCGTATAAGATTCGCTGATGGTCGTATTTTTGCTCTTGAAAAAAAATTTTCGAAGTTGACTTTCTCTGCATTCTCCGCCTCACGCATCGCCGAGTCGTGCCTCCGTGAAGGTAGCTTCTTAGGCAAAAACTAGTGAATGCTGGTGAGAGAAAGGAAGGTGGTAGACAAGACGGGCAAAGGAGTAGGGCGGGTCGTACCACAGAAAAAATGTTGAGGGGGGTTGTGTTTTGAATATTCTTCCATAACAGCAAGGCGTGCCTTCTTCCCTGTGTCATCAACATTTCTCGGCCAACCGTATTAATGTTTAATTTGAGTGTTCTTTCTAAAGCTTCAAATCTTGAGGCAATACTCAATCTTCAGAAGTCACTTCACTCCATGGCTCCAGTCCCTGCCATCAGACCTGCAGAGGGCGCCTAGCACCTATGCGTTTAGAAGTAAGCTAAAAAAGGTCGATCTGATGAATTTGTTAGGATTGCAGGATTTTTAGATGGTTCTAGTCTGGAGTGGTTCTTACTCATGTGAATTTGTGTTGCTATATTTGTATCTTTTTTTCGTTTTGTTCATTTTTCCTCTGACATGACAATTGACTGTTGCATTTTTTGTAACCTAACCGTTTTCATTGACATGTAGCGCACCCATGCGTGCATTATAAATAAATAAATAAATAAATTCACCATGTTGATAGTTGCTCCCACGGGCAGAACGAATCGCGTCACCCGTCGATCAACTCCGAGGTTCTCCTCCAAGCAATTGTAGGTGATGGGTAAAGTAGCAGAGCTGAAAGCGTACCACTGGTAGTCATTATATGAGCTTGACAGATAAATGAAAAGTATACCTAGACGCTGTTCCAAGAGCCGTGATCCATGCTTGAAGTAGACCTCGCATAAACGTGAAAGGGTTTTTGTGAGTAGTTAGGAAGAATATGAGGGGAAGAGAAATAA
The DNA here is from genome assembly GCA_036418165.1 of Cooperia oncophora. Classification (NCBI taxonomy): domain Eukaryota; kingdom Metazoa; phylum Nematoda; class Chromadorea; order Rhabditida; family Trichostrongylidae; genus Cooperia; species Cooperia oncophora. Next base: position 2,893 of record MU917263.1, on the reverse strand, counting down.
GCGAGTGTACAGCTAATCCGGTTAGAACCTGAAAATTCAGAAGATTTTCCTGAGCAAGATTTTTGAAACTAACTTACTTTTTTTATCGTCTCTTATTCAGCGTTTTTTATGAAAGGGGAGCAATAGTGGTAAACTCGTTAGTTGGTCACCTACTCAATTTATACAGCTACACCATTACAAGTCACGGCGAGAGCATCGAAAGGGTCGAGGACTTCCAGTACCTGGGGAGCCACCTATCAGCTGATGGCAGCGTGGATCAGGCGGTGAAAGCCCGAATCAACGCAGCCTGGATGAAATGGAGGGAGTCCACTGGAATCCTGTGCGACCGGCGGTGCTCGAGAACACTCAAGGGCAAGGTGTACCGGGCGGTGGTAAGGCCTACAATGCTCTACGGTAGTGAGTGCTGGCCCATCTGCAAGAACCATGAAAGGCAGCTCCATTCAGCTTAAATGAGGATGCTGAGATGCGTGCGTGTACAGTACGACTCGACAGAGTCAGAAACGAGGATGTCAGGGCGGTCACACAGACGGCCCCGATCCAGCTGAAAGCACGAGAGCAGCGACTGCGATGGTATGGGCACGTACTGAGGAGGCCTGAAGACCACCCAATAAGAAAAAAGCCTTGGAAATTCGAGTGGAAGGCAACGAAGACCGTCGAGAAAGCCCAAAGAAAAGATGGAGGGACGTCATCAAGAAGGACCTCACTGAAGTGAAAGCCACGGCAGAAGATGCAGTGGATCGGAACAAATGGCGACGTCTAACAAGAACAGCGGACCCTGCGACGGCGCGGGACTAACGGTCTAGGGAGAAGAAGAAGACACCTTTTTCAAGTCACTTTCCTCGGGATACAAATGAAGGGCCTAATCATATAGTCGCCTCTAAATGTTGTTCAGAATGATCGCGGTGAAGGGGCAAATGTGTAAGGTGTGCACTGCAGTTCAAAAACTCGTAGAAAGTAGCATGCAGAAGGCGCGAGAAATTCGAGTTTTAGGCCCCATAGAAGCAAGAAAGAAGAAGAAAAGAAGAAAAAAAAAAAAAAGAAGATAAAAGAAGAAAAAAAGAAAAAAAGAGAGTCCCTATGCCGGCCTACATTGCCCGTGTCGTCGTACTAATGCCGTTGTGCTCTCTCGCCCGTCATTTTCTGGTCTCTCTCCGCGCTTTGCAGTGTATCGTCACCTTCTGCATATCACTGTTGATCTTGACCATCCTACTCTCGTCCGATGATCATGATCAAGTGCAAGGAGGAGGGTCATATTGAGGGCGGTTTTTCATACTTTTTCTTCACTACTAAAGCAACTAGCACAATGCACTCCTGTTTTTGAACTCTGCTACCTATGATGTGCAGTCGCGGGAAGAGCCTTTAAGGGCGATTATACCTACCTTTCGGGGAATTTTGCAGAATACGACCTATTTCAAAAACTCCCCTGGTACGCCAAGCCTCCCACCACCCAATCCTCTGAATACGACTCTCCCTCGCTGATATAGCCAATGTACGACATCTCCTGTCGGCGAAACGACTGTTTTCAATTCGAATCCCTTTGAAATTATCATGGAGGGACAGTCGGTACGGGCAGAAAGATGACTATAGGGTGAGATGAAATCGCCATGTTCTATATAGAATATTTGATAGGGAAACAAACTGAATATGGAAAGGAACTGAAAATAAGATGAAAAGGCATACCGTAACCATATACATTGCCAACATTCGAGCTGTGTCGGCAAGGTCTTGGATCTCAAGGATTTTGCCCATAATCAAACACATGATACCGAAAGGTGAGTACCTTGAAGACAGTTCTTGTAAAGGAAGAAAAAAGAGCTAAGCTTGAGAGGTTTTCAATAGCTTATCCTACAAATCATGACGTACGCAAGAGAGAAGAGAATTCAGAATACCGTACAGGATATCTACTGCAAGGGAACTGACAAAGCTGTTAAGTATCGAGCCTTACTCACCACATGACAGTCATCACGAGCTTCATGATGACTTTATCCATGATTGCAAAGAACTGGATCATCACATCAGCTTCAGCTCCAAGTTGTGACAAAGAAATGCCCAAAGCAATGCAGAAAACGATAATACCTGAAAGGAAGCAGCATTGGAGCTGAAAATACACTTTCACGGTTCTTCACAGTTGTGGCACATGCCTACTCCAACTATGTCAAATTCGGCAGCTCTTATCC
>MU917260.1:13647-25859 GCA_036418165.1 Cooperia oncophora | reverse complement strand
ATATAGTGGGGAAATGGCGAAAGAACGGAGTGAAACGGTCAAAATCCTGCGAAAAAAAGCCTCCGTTTTCACTGTGATAGTAATCAATTTTGGACGAGTTTCCCGTAGGCATCTAGCCAATCACTGCTACCGAAGGTACGGCTGCAAATCTGTACTCATATATCCATGCAGCATCACGGCCGCTTCATACCAATCCTTTCGCTTCATAATTTGCTTAGCAAATGAACAGGGCACAGCATTCGATGGGGATTGGGGATTTTTGAGCCTGTACGACCCCCCCCCCTTTTTTGGGGGTTCGGTACGACCCCCCCCTTTTTTTGCCGTTCGGTTTTTTTCGCCTTAAATGAAACTATGAAACGCCCACTATGAAATTCTACTTGTATGAAGGTGCCCATACTAAATGGACGACTTGAAGTCATGACATAATAGAACAATACAGAGATGATTGCAAACAAAAACGGTACAATCGTATTATGAGAAACTCGTATGATGAACTTCTTCGATGGCCGTTTTGAAACACACATGGTAATAATAACGATGTATCGCGATTAAATTCAATGAGCATTCGTTAACCTGACGTGGACTCCCTCTCTGGGAGCGGCCATCAGCGACCACAGTGTTAACAACGTCTATTCCCAAGATTGAGGACGAGGAAAAGAGAAAGTTAGGCTTGTCTCACTACGTAACAGTTATACAAACCGCCGTAAAAATGCATTACCCCGATTATTGGAGTACGGTAGCAGAAGCGCATGTAATTGCAGATGTGACCGCAGATCGTTCGGCAATTTTAGCCATGGAGCGAGAATTTTCAGCAAAGTAGGGTGTCTTTGAAGGACCATAACTTCCTCAAAAGCGGACCTGTGGGGAAGAGGAGACCGTATTCGTGTAGAGGAAGGATTGCACTTCCTAAAAGTACTGAAACGTTTATGAAGGTCGCAAAAATCACAGAGAAATCTGCCCATAGGGATTCCATGGGGAGTGAAGGGTTGAAGTTTAAGTTGAACAGGTTTGAATCAATATATTTTTTTTGTAACTCAACATTTCACAAATCTGAGAACGGTTTCGAGTGTTTGAAGATTTTCTCTTTCTAAAAACCTCTTGAACTGTTTCTGAAGTTCTCGGGATTCATGAGATCTCGCTATGGGGATTTCTTGAGGAACACTCCCAGCTGCGCGAAAAACCCGTTTCCTGTGTACCGTTTCAAGTGAGCGTGTTCGAATAGCCAGGAACGCATGTAGAACGTATCCTGTGGTGGAGCAGGAGCAGGATATGGTTCGTTTAGCGCCGATCACGCTGACTTTGGATGCGCCGCGCACTGAGGTCCGCGCAGAGGTGATGGGATGGTGCAACTTGTGCGTAATGTCTGTTCACGCGAGCAAATGTGTCTATAAGGTTCAGGGAGGTCCATGGCGAGCCTGTGCACTTGTTTACAGTGTTTTCCGTTGCGTATGATGGAACATGTCCCTGTCAACGCTGCCAGATTCGTGCTCCGCCAATCGCTGACTCCGATAAAGGAGACCAACTGCTGGAAAACGTCTGATACGAACGATATGGTAGTCCTGTCGCTTGTCGAGAAAAAAACAGGTTGGCTCAGCGCCAAGCGTGAGCGCCTTAGGAGCATTTTAGGCCGAACACAATTCATCGTGCCAACTGCCTTTAAAGACAGCTCCCGCGATAAAAGTGTCATGGATAGTTGGCTTCAATTACGAAACAGTAGCTGATAAGTAACTCTCCAAAGAAGAGAAAAAGCAAGAAGAGTTCTCAAGAACACCATAAACAAGATCGCTCCCTGTCAGTCACACAGCCCTGCGGTCATTGTGCAACCCCTGGCTCACAAATCCCTTTTATCACATCTCCCAGTAATGGATATCATCCAATGCAAAAAAAGAATACGGAAAACAACAAAAACACGGAAGAAAAACTCTTGAAAAGGAAAATACACTTTCAAAAACTTGGGAATTAAGGGTAGCGGTAGCGTGCATCTTTTAGTGTGTTTAGTGCGTCGAGCTTTTGCACCACGAAAATTGGGTCGCTCGTGATTTTTACGCGTTTTACCTTGCGAGATGGGATGAAGTTGACTGTATGTGCTGCTAATGAATAAAATGTAATAAAGGAAAGCAGAATTATTTATGGGCACGAGCGTGGTCAGCGAAAAGGACATGAACGCCGATTAATGCCCGCCGCCCCAACAAAGAACAACTGAGTGGCCTCGGAGGGCATCTAGCAAGTGAGGCGGTCCAACTGAGCGGGCGTTAGAACTAGAACTTTGAGCGGCTGTAGCTCGCTCGCTGTGGAGTCGCGAGAGTGGGACAGTTTCTAGCTTGGGGGCTGAACTACTTGCACAAGGAAGGATGACCATGTACTACTTGAGCGCGGGGGCTGTCTTCAAGCTTTTGCGGTTCGGTAAGGACTTGCACAGTTCTGCCAGCCACAACTTACAGCCCTGGGGTTAGTCTTCAGCGCACATGGTGAACGGTCATGGAAATCGTGTTGTTATGCGTGTTCTTCTCTTTTTCCTTGATGAAAATCTTGGTTGGTTCAGCCGGTAACTGCCCTGGAAATCGATTATGGACCACGCTCGTGCTAAGCGACGCCTCTTGCCACGGTAGCTCCGCCCAGCTCAGTTAGAAGATCCATCAAAATGTAGGTTATAAAGCGCCTAAAGTCAAAAGAACCGCTGCGTGTTCATGTTGGAAATCCGCTGAAATTCAAGACCTTTCGAGTTGACCACGACTTCTGAAAGGGGAATAACACTTGCTCATGCTCTCCGTGTCCATACGTTCCACTAAAATTTCAGTCCTGCTTCCGATCCATACTATCGCTTTTTCATATTAATGTTTTTTATGATATTTAAATGTAGCTGGGACTCATTGAGGAAAATGGAAAAAAATCCATAATTCCGTTCTGAGGTGGAGGTGGTGTGGTCACAAGTAGCGCTCTTACTACATCAATTTCGGGTCGACTCCCTGCCAGGCCAACCAAGCCTTCTACCCTAAGAATTGGTACCTGATCGTCTGTGAGGATAAGAACATTACTTGTGCATCGGCTGAACCCTGCAAGTCATCATGTAGGATACATCGCATTCATTAAGCCACTACGATCATGAATGAAAGTAGAATGCGTGCCGTATCCTACTAATGGATTGATTAACAGTGAAAATTTAGACTTTCAAACTTTCTCCTTTATTACTCAAGGATTCGAAACTTGCAACTCCTCCCAGGCAACCCATTAGGGGGCTCAAACTTATCAAAAAAAAGACGGACGAAAAATTGATCGGCAAGCAGGGCGCGTCCTGTCGCTCGGGAGATTTTTGCGAAATACTCTTCTCTTACAAGCGCCTTTCCGCATCCAATCTACCATGCGATCGTCTTACTAAAATCCCCCAACAGGGCACGTCCTGTGGCTGAAGAAATTTTTCGGAAAATACCCCCCCCCCCTTAATTCCCTTCTCTAATGCGAGGCCCCTCCCCTTCACCATCCTACCAATCCCCAGATTCTTCCAGCTTCCTACCACTTCTTCCAGTTTACTGTACCCGAAAGCTTTCTAATTTTCCCCAGAATTCTGTTACCGAGCCGAGGATGGGGGTAAAGCACATGTGAAATGGGAAAAACCGAGAAAAGCCAACAACGCGCTAGATATTCAACGCCTCAGAGAGGCACATACGAAATCCTTCCAACAACGAGCAAATATGACGCCCTCATACCCGTGGAACAAGACAAATCGACCACCAACAAATTTTCTTAGACCAGATACGATGTCTTTGCTGTAGATTCCCTAATGCAGGAGACAGCATCGTGCATCGTGATGTGCGCCATGGAGGTGTCAGTACGACCCCCTTTCGTAAAAGGATACTGGAACGAAAAATACCTTCTTCAACTGCAATCTTTTGCAAAAATGAAGAGGTCATCAGAACGCCGTATATTTCGGCTTTCGAACAAGCTCTACTACATATATTCTTGAAGACCCGTTAGTTTAAATGATATTTTGAATGGGTTCCCTGGGGCGACATTGTGAGGAACTCAAAAGATTCGATCGAGAATTTGGCTACGTACTTACAAGTTCATACTAACTACTGATATTGCTAATCAATTGTTTTAATATTTTGTAGTCTTCCTTCACATCCGGGTCCTCTGCAGCTTTCCGTCCGCTCCATCAAACTTAGCGGTGACACTTTCGTGTGCTGGGTGCTCACCGACCCTACATCTATGACCCCTTTCCCTTCCCCAGCGGCCGAGTACGACTCCCCGATGGGTTTCGCACAATAATGCTCTACTCTGCCCTCATGTAAGATTTGGTCTGTCTCCCAACTTCCTATCACTTTTCGGGGTTCCTCAGGCTTAATGGGATCCCTTCTCCTCCGGTGACGGGATAAAACCCTACGTTGGAGATTCTTCAGCGCGGTGTGCCCTGAAACAAACACGGGCTGAAGTACAGCAAAAGTGTAAAGCTGGTGCAGAGCGATTATACGCTTTCGTTTCTTCATGGATTGAAACGAATTCGTTGCAGTACCATTTATCGACCTTGATTCAGACGAGCGCCATGTTGCTGCCGAAATTTGCCGATTATCAGCTTTCCCGCAAGCAAGGAATATTTTTAGTCATTTCTAGTTGCAGGAGTTTTCTTTGCAATATCTGAAGTGGGTTTTGTTCACTTTTCTCCCCATAAGGGCACGTCGTCCGCTGGAGGTCCCTGGCGAGGGGGTCATATTCGGTCACTGGAAGGAAAGGATCTGTTCTGCAAAAAGTTACCCAACGGAGGACGTGCCCTGCTTCAGATGGGTCATCTTCAGAACCGTCAAAGCCAGTTTAATCGTATTACAGCTCGCAGTTGTGATCCCGACGCTACAAATTCGTGATTACTCGACTAGGCCACTTTCGGGGCTGAATAGAAGTCAGACTACTCTAGTGCTTGCCAACCAATCATCACCAATTTTACCACTAACATGTACGTTGCTTATTGAGTTTCTCACGATCTTAGGCTATCGCCATGTTTTTGACCCTAAAATTTGCAAGTCCTAGCACAAGGTACTCGTGCCGCTCTCACTGCGCAAAGACGGCGTAACTCTCACTGCGACTAAGTGGAAGTGAAATGGGTGAGAACGGAGGAAAACAGTCATGGTGGAAGATACTGATATCTGTAGATCGGAGAGGCGCAGTTTCACTTGTTGGGGGCATTCTGCTGGTTCTTGTCGATTATTGCCGAAGTCTGAGCCAACCCTAGAATGGCTATGCAACACCACGAGCATTTTACAGGACAAGAGTCTCCAGGTGTGATGGTGAGATGGGCAAGTTGACAAGAATTAGCGAAAGGAAACTAGAGAAGTGCCTCCGCCACCACGAGCCGAACAGCGTCTATTTGGTTTTACAAACTCTCAAAAGGGATTCCTACACTGAATTCTCGCTGATGCTGCTGTAATCTGTACTCCCACAGGCAATCCACGTACAGAGGCAATCCACGTGCCAGTGCCCTCTATCATAGCCAAATCTTCCTATTCTCATTCCTTGCGTGAGAATTGAAGGGAATATAATAGCCATCTGGGAAGCTAGCTGAACGATAGCCATAGGATTTAAGTGAGCCTCCCCATGCGCGAGTTGGGCAGTTCAATAACAGTAGAACTGTGACACTTTCATCGCTCGAAAGAGCGCAGGAGTGGAACTGGAAGCTGCGTCACACTCCTCAAGAATGCAGGCGTTTTCCAGAATGGAGCTTTCAGATCCATATTCATTTACTCGCTCCGAAGGAGCTACTGATATTCCACAGTGCTCATTAAGTTCGGACCATTTCGTCGGCCGAATAAATGTATCTTTCGAAGAAATCCCTTTGGAAGCAGTTGGAGGAGATGTACAATTACTTGGAGCCAGGTGGTCACAATATTCCGGACGATTGTCGGGCTGCGAACCGTGTAAGTGGTCGAAACATCTTTTATATTTATTTGTGACTGTGGATTAGCAAGTAAACATAATCGCTTTCTCTGCAGACGCTGAGGCATGTCAGGGAGCTGAATCGCGTGGCGTCAGCCCGTCTTCCGGCCAGTGGTGAGAAAGGGGCTGGCGTCGCGCCATTCCTAGGAACCAGCCTCCACTGAGTTTACGACGGGAAAAAGTAATTCATTCCTCAATTGTAAATCCCGTGGAGGATTCCATTCTGCTAGAATAGGAGCAGTTGAAAAGCACCTTAATCACTCGAACACTTTATACGACACACAATTTTCGAAAAATTTCGGGCGATCTTTCGATCAGCGTCGTTGCTGTCTTCGACAGTGGAAAGTCCTCGATTCGGGTACCTTTCAGCATAAGGAACTTTCTGTCACATACGATTTCACCTCTGGATTTCCTCCTGTGGTTTGAAAACCTTCAACAACCGACTGACCACTTTACCGAATTCTCTGAAATCTCTGCCACTGGGCGAGGAGAGGCGAATACGATCTCCCGTTGAGGACTTTTCAAGCTACACATGTTCTAGCTCCTATGCAGTCTGCTCCGCGATTGGGAGTTCTGAAATTATTGACGATCACAATCATCATTTTGTTTCATTGAAAATACATTGAAAGTCGCGTAACTCAATGTCGTGAATCGCGCCCAACCGTCTCGTCGGTTAATGGGCGAGCCGGACAAATAATTTCAGAACTTCCCAATCGCGGAGCTGACTGCATAGGAGCTAGAACATGTGTAGCTGAAAAGTCGTGGAGATCGTATTCGCCTCTCCTCGCCCAATGGCAGAGATTTCAGAGAATTCGGTAAAGTGGTCAGTCGGTTGTTGAAGGTTTTCAAACCACAGAAGGAAATCCAGAGGCGAAATCGTATGTGACAGAAAGTTCCTTATGCTAAAAGGTACCCGAATCGAGGACTTTCCACTGTCGAGGTTTCTATAGCACAGCAACGAATCTGATCGAAAGATCTCCCCAAATTTCTTCGGAAGATGGCTGTGCGGAATGAAGGTTTGTTCGAGGTGATTAAGGTCTTTTCAACGCTGCCTAATCTAGGCAAAGAGGAATCCTCTCCACGGGATTGTTACAAGTAGGAAAATATATTTCCTTTTTTCCCGCTGTAAACTCAGCTGGATGCTGGTTTTTCTGGAATGGCGGCGACATGTAGGCCCCTTTCTCACCACTGGCCGGAAGACGGGCTGACGCCACGCGATTCAGCTCCCTGACATGCCTCAGCGTCTGCAGAGAAAGCGATTATGTTTACTTGCTAATCCACAGTCACAAATAAATATAAAAGATGTTTCGACCACTTACACGGTTCGCAGCCCGACAATCGTCCGGAATATTGTGACCACCTGGCTCCAAGTAATTGTACATCTCCTCCAACTGCTTCCAAAGGGATTTCTTCGAAAGATACATTTATTCGGCCGACGAAATGGTCCGAACTTAATGAGCACTGTGGAATATCAGTAGCTCCTTCGGAATGAGTAGATGAATATGGATCTGAAAGCTCCATTCTGGAAACGCAATGTTTCTTGGTGTCGTTGACGCAAAGCTCTCAGTTCCACTCCTGCGCTCTTTCGAGCGATGAAAGTGTCACAGTTCTACTGTTATTGAACTGTCCAACTCGCGCATGGGGAGGCTCACTTAAATCCTATGGCTCATTCAGCTAGTTCCCCAGATGGCTATTATTGGGTTGGCGGGAAAGTCTGTCAGGCTGCGTTTATACTTTGCGGCAGCGTAGCGTAGCGCTTCCAGCGTACGCCAGCGGCAGTGCCGGGGAGAGGATGCATATCGATCTAGCGTTCCCAGCGTCACCAGCGTAACGCTAGCGTACGCCAGCGTTTCTCCAGCGTTTCGCAATCTGTGAAAGCGTTTTGCATAGGCGTTTGCAGCAGCAGTGAAGTGGAGACTACGGAAAGAGCATGCAGGGTAATACACGTCGATTCCGCGTCTCTTACGGCCACATAGTCTCTACTCCCCTGCCGCTGCAAACGCTAGCAAAACGCTGGTGAAACGCTGGAGAAACGCTGGCGTACGCTAGCGTTTACAACTTATGCGTGCGCGCAGCGTGAACGCTTGGTGAACGCTGGCACGCCAGGTCGATATGCATCGTCGCCCGGTAGTGCCGCTGGCGTAACGCTGGAAGCGCTACGTCTAAGGCTGGCGCAACGCTACGTCTAAAGACGCTAGCCGGCAAGTATAGAACGGCAGCATCAACTACTTTTCCGCAACTCAGAAATTACTTGCCCATTACCAAGAGTGGTAACCGGTAATGTAAGCTCTTATACAACAAGGAGTGGTCTCTCTGTTAGTACCACTCGCTTGCCTCTTGCTCCTTCTTCTGCAATATGCACAAGGATTTTATCGCGCTACCCTCAGGCCACCGCGCGACCCATGCCAAGCAAACTTCCACAAACTATTTCACCCACCACCCTGACGCCAGCGTGGCAGACGCCAAATTGATGGAGCTGAATAAGCACGATGCCCTCAATCATCGAGCAACCTTACCATGACAGTGACACTTCAAGACGGGAGCCTACAGTTTTGATGACGAAGTGGCGGTTTGGGTTACCTGCAACCTCAGCTTTGAGGTAGCTATGAGTCGGGAAACTGCTGGATGAAGAAGCTGGTTCCTTGCAAGGCGTACGCCTAAGAAGCTTAGCGAGATCTAAGGCGTATCGTGGATCAGAGGGAAAAATTTGTCCGCACAGCCGGCCCTCACCAAGATAGTGCAACGTACTTGGTCCAAAAAAGTTCGAGCCGTACCTCATGCAATGGAGCTTGATCTCTCTCCCCTTGCAATTGTGTAGCACAGACATCGCCCCTTCTAATAGCAAGTTGCCTTCCGTAATCGATCGTTATGCGGACGAGAAAACCTCCATAACCCAAGTTCAAGTCGAAGTTGAGATGGTGTCCAACTTTGCGTCGTGTCTCCCTGCATAGTGAAGCAATGGCATCCATGAGGTGCTCAAACACTGGCAAGGACCCCGCAGTAACACTGCCATACAATTTTGATCTTGTACCCTCTCTATAAAAAGAAAGCCTAGTTTGAAAAAAATGGAAGAATCTCTCCATCAACAACACAAAAAAAAAAGACAAAAAGGAGCGCAAGAAAAAAACCGGCGGAAAGAACAGAGAAAACACGAAGACACGGACAACAACACCTCCAAGCGAAGGTTAGGACAACACAACCATGTCCGGGAGGAGGAGGAAACGAGAGAGATTGCTGTCATCTATATTTTTTCAAACTAGGCTTTCTTTTTAATAGAGAGGGTACAATAACAAAAAACTATGATCAAATTGTATGCGCAATGTTACTGCGGGGTCCTTTGCCAGTGTTTGAGCACCTCATGGATGCCATTGCTTCACTATGCAGGGAGACACGACGCAAAGTTGGACACCATCTCAACCTCGACTTGAACTTGGGTTGGAGGTTTTCTCGTCCGCATAAATGATGCGATTTAAGCAGAAGGGCAAGCTTGCTTGTTAGAAGGGGCGATGTCTGTGCTACACAATTGCAAGGGGAGAGAGATCAAGCTCCATTGCATGAGGTACGGCTCGAACTTTTTTGGACCAAGTACGTTGCACTATCTTGGTGAGGGCCGGCTGTGCGGACAAATTTTTCCCTCTGATCCACGATACGCCTTAGATCTCGTAGCTGCTTGCGTACGCCTTGCCCAAGGAAGCAGCTTCTTCATCCACCAGTTTCCCGACTATGCTACCTCAAAAGCTGAGGTTGCAGGTAACCCAAACCGCACTTCGTCATCAAAACTGTAGGCTCCCGTCTTGAAGTGTCACTGTCATGGTAAGGTTGCTCGATGATTGGGGCATCGTGCTTATTCAGCTCCATCAATTTGGCATCTGCCACGCTGGCGTCAGGGTGGTGGGTGAAATAGTTTGTGGAAGTTGTTGGATGGGTCGGGGCTGATGGTAGCGGATAAAATCCTTGTGCATATTGCAGAAGAAGGAGCAAGAGGCAAGCGAGTGGTACTAACAGAGAGACCACTCCTTGTTGTATAAGAGCTTACATTACCGGTTACCACTCTTGGTAATGGGCAAGTAATTTGAGTTGCGAAAAGAGTGAATTGCTGGCGTCTATACGTTGGCGGGCAGCGTAGGGGGCGTCGCTCGTTGGCGCAGCTTTAGCGTTAGCGCTTCACGCGGTAGCACAGCGGGCCAGTACCGGGGCGCAGGATGCATATCGATCTAGCTTCACCAGCGTCACCAGCGGCACGCTGGCGTACGCTAGTGACACGCTAGCGTACGCCAGCGTTTCTCCAGCGTTTCACCAGCGTTGTTAGCATAAGCGTTTGCAGCGGCCAGGGGAAGTAGAGACTATGTTGGCGTAGAGACGGCGCAACTCGAGTGTTAATGTTACCCTGGCAGCTCTTCGCGTAGTCTCTACTCACCTGCTGGGCTCAAACGCTAGCGAAAACGGCTGGGTGAAACGCTGGAGAAAGCGCCTGGGCCTAGCGCCTTGAGCGTTGCCGCTGGTGACGCTGGGAACGCTAGATCGATATGCATCCTCTCCCCGGCACTGCCGCTGGCGTACGCTGGAAGCGCTACGCTACGCTGCCGCAAAGTATAAACGCAGCCTGACAGAACTTTCCCGCCAACCCAATAATAGCCGCATCTGGGGAACATAAGCTGAATGAGCCATAGGATTTAAGTGAGCCTCCCCATGCGCGAGTTGGGCAGTTCAATAACAGTAGAACTGTGACACTTTCATCGCTCGAAAGAGCGCAGGAGTGGAACTGGAAGCTGCGTCACACACCTCAAGAATGCATGCGTTTTCCAGAATGGAGCTTTTAGATCCATATTCATCTACTCATTCCGAAGGAGCTACCGATATTCCACAGTGCTCATTAAGTTCGGACCATTTCGTCGGCCGAATAAATGTATCTTTCGAAGAAATCCCTTTGGAGCAATTGGAGGAGATGTACAATTACTTGGAGCCAGGTGGTCACAATATTCCGGACGATTGTCGGGCTGCGAACCGTGTAAGTGGTCGAAACATCTTTTATATTTATTTGTGACTGTGGATTAGCAAGTAAACATAATCGCTTTCTCTGCAGACGCTGAGGCATGTCAGGGAGCTGAATCGCGTGGCGTCAGCCCATCTTCCGGCCACTGGTGAGAAAGGGGCTAGCGTCGCGCCATTCCCAGGAACCAGCCTCCAGTGAGTTTACAGCGGAAAAAAGGAATATATTTCGCTATTGTCATTCCGTGAGGATTCTCTATTTGGCTAGATTAGGAGGCAGTTTGAAAGAGTACGCTTAACACTGCGAACACTTGCATTACCGCACACCGCATTTTGCGAAAAAATTTGGGGCGATCTTTCGATCAGCTTCGTTGCTGTGCTATAGAAACTTCGACAGTGGAAAGTCCTCGATTCGGGTACCTTTTAGCATAAGAACTTTCTGTCACATACGATTTCGCCTCTGGATTTCCTTCTGTGGTTTGAAAACCTTCAACAACCGACTGACCACTTTACCGAATTCTCTGAAATCTCTGGGCCATAGGCGAGGAGAGGCGAATACGATCTCCACGACTTTTCAGCTACACATGTTCTAGCTCCTATGCAGTCAGCTCCGCGATTGGAAGTTCTGAAATTATTTGAGGATCAAAATCATCATTTTGTTTAATGAAATACATCTGAAATTCCGCGAGACTCTATGTCGTGGAATCGCGCCGACCGTCTCGTCGCTTAAAGAAGCGAGCCGGTAGGAACCAGCGCTCTGGTTGCACTTGCCGTGAGTCCTATCCTGAAATGCATGAAGCACGGGAAACCGCACCTAGGGTGAGTTCCACTTTCGTTAACCAAAGTCAGTCGGCGTTTAAGCGCTCGCCTCGGGCGGTTCTGTGAAGCAGCGTGACATTCACAGCCATCACGACACATATCCGTGGGTCTTCCTCTGTCACATGTGATCAGCTGCGTCCCACTTTCTCTCTCCTAAGGCTCCTCGTTTTCTGTAGTCTGCAGGTATCTCTGGAGGTTTCTGAGACAATAATGGTTCGTCTGGGGATAACAGGCGTAACGGACCATCTGTGTTTTGGAGTGTTTTCTTCTTCCAATATTCTTTTTCTTTTGTTCGCTAATGTTCTCCTCTCTCTGTATTCATAAATATTGCCAATGAATTACGATATTAATTGTTTTGTCATCCCATGCTTTGCTTACTTTAAGCCCTTCTTTGTTGGTGGTTTTACTAAACCCTTCCTTTGTAAGAAATGTCTTTATAGCTGGTGTCCTGCCGTTACTGTCTCGGCTGGTAATTATGGGTA
>MU917260.1:0-13547 GCA_036418165.1 Cooperia oncophora | reverse complement strand
GATTGGGAGTTCTGAAATTATTTGTCCATCAAAATCATCATTTTGTTTAATTGAAAATACATTGAAAGTCGCGTAACTCAATGTCGTGAATCGCGCCCGACCGTCTCGTCGGTTAATAGCGAGCCGGTAGGAACCAGCGCTCTGGTTGCACTTGCCGTGAGTCCTATCCTGAAATGCATGAAGCACGGGAAACCGCACCTAGGGTGAGTTCCACTTTCGTTAACCAAAGTCAGTCGGCGTTAAGCGCTCGCCTCGGGCGCTCGTGGAAACAGCGTCACCATTCCACAGCCATCACGACACATATCCGCGGGTCTTCCTCTGTCACAAGCGATCAGCTGCGTACCACTTTCTCTTCTCCTAGGCTCCTCGTTTTCTGTAGTCTGCAGGTATCTCTGGGGGTTTCCGAGACAATAATGGTTCGTCTGGGGATAACAGGCGTAACGGACCATCTGTGTTTTGGAGTGTTTTCTTCTTCCAATATTCTTTTCTGTTTGTTTCTAATGTTCTCCCTCTCTCTGTATTACTTCACAAATATTGCTAATGAATTACAATACTAATTGTTTTGTCATCCCATGCTTTGCTTACTTTAAGCTCTTCTTTGTTCGTGCTTTTACTAAACCCTTCCTTTATAAGGAATGTCTTCAAAGCTGGTGTCCTTCCGTTACTGTCTCGGCTGGTAGTTATGGGTACTCGGCTTATACCTCCGCATCGCAAGGGGAGCTTTTGCATGACCCGCGGCAGGTCCACTGAAAGCATTTAGGTGCGCGTTCCCCCCCCCCTCCTCTCCCTACCTTAAAGGGTGTGGGCCGTGCATTTTTCCACGCTCTAACGTGACGCAGGCGCTCTTGGCCGGTGCCATCATCTTGTTAGCACCTAGGCACGACACGTATAAAGGCTCCATCAAATAGCTTAGCTTGGTAGAAGTAAGGCAACTACAATTTTATATCACATCGGGCGTTGAACAGGTTGCAGATATCGATGCTCACTGAACACCTCTGCAGATTTAGCCCTAGTTGAACAAGCAATTGCAGACTGAAAAGCAGCGGTATTCGTTACTGTGAGACTGGAGCATTTCTGAAACAACACTCTTGAGGTAATCAATCGTTTCCTCTAGCCCTTACTAAATTTGCCTTTATAGATAGCAGTAATCGTTCCGTATCGGGACAGACAATCTCACCTTCGTATACTTTTGAATAATATGCACCGATTCCTCACAAAACAAAAGTTGGACTATTCCATTATAGTGGTGGAGCAAATCGAAAATCAAACGTTTAATCGAGCTAAGGTAAATTATTGCATTTATTCTAGCTCAGAAGATCACACGTTCGAGTTCACAGTGAGATGTACTATACTAGATATTGCAATTCGCTGTAACTCAGACAAATACGTGGTTGTGCAACATTTTAGCCTGTGAAATTCTTAACAACACGTGGGCTATTTGGGGATTTATCTGAGCCCTCGAAACTCTTGAGAAACTAGACAAACCTCATTGTTTAGTTGCTCAATGTTGGGTTTATGGAGGCCAACAAAATCTACAAATGGCAATGTTATCTGTTCCATGATGTGGACCTTCTACCGGAAGATGACCGTAATTTGCACACTTGTCCTACCAATAATCCACGGCATATGGCAGTAGCAGTGAATAAATTTGACTACAAGTAGGTCACTCTACTAGGGGGACCAGTCATTTTCTGTTGCACTAGATGGGTCTTATAGAAAAAACTCATCCTTGGAATAGTAAATTCCCTATTACAACTTTGTAGGCTTCACTATGAAGAGATGTTTGGCATGAGCTCGGCACTTACGTTGGATCAGTTCAAGAAGAACGAATGGATTTTCAAATCGATACTGGGGATGGGGTGGCGAAGATGACGACATGTATAAGAGGTAGGAACGCTACTGCCATACAGCAGACAAACTTGAAATTCATTTAGATTCCGCTTTCGTTGTGCGAGCAAGTGTCACGTGTCACTTTCTCGGATGAAAATTGCACGGGAATGGGTGGTAACAGCTGGATGTCGTCTCCATACCCGTCCACGCTGCTGCTCCTTCGACTACGCACCTAACCAGTGCCATTTGCCCTACTTTCCTGCACCCGCTTACATGCGGTTGTCGCGGGATCTTAATATCGACTCAAGCGCTGCACATTGAGGTTAGCGTGGCCGGAGTATAGAAGTAGCGCTTTGGTATCGCTACCCTCTAGCCTCCAACTTCTCCTCTCGAGCCCTTTTGACCAGAAAAAAGTGATGCGCTGGTGCAGCTAGAGTTTATCTATGAGAATGAACACGTAAAAAGCTCTCTTTTATTAGCTGCCTGACTCTTAATAGCGTATTATTTTGATGCCAAGCTTTTCATCCCACGATTTTTTTTGTAGTTCACCATAATATTCATTGTGAATTATCATGATGTGAAACATACCCTAAGGTGAGATTTTCTTAGCTTCTTGAAATAATGATATAAAACGTAGATGAAGATTTGAAATATCGAGGCCCAAGATCGCTCAGAAGGCCTCAAAATTCCGAAAATGATGCCGTCTCACCACAGTATCCGGCGCTATTCGGCCTTGAGGGAGTTTCGCACTCTCGCTAGCTCCATGAGTCAATTCCTCTCAACTCACAAGTCTCACCTTATTGTTAGAAAGGCCCGCAAAATCCAGAGCTGCTGCTAATGCACAGCCTTACGAAATTCAACATGTCTTCCAGAAGAGGCATCAGCACTGATTGATAGTAACGAGCAGAAAGCCCTCACCAAGCCGCCCAGTATTCTGTACATCATCATTCGAAAATTCAACAATAGAACTACACAGTTTAGGATCGAATTTGCTGGATATAAGGTAGAGCGGTACAACAACATCATTGCTCGTTACACCATGATCAAACACCTACACGAGGCAAAGTCGAATCCCACCAATCCGTCAGTTGGTGCTTCATTTTTGTATCAATCTGATATTCCTTGGAGGTACTATTCGCAGCCACCTGCGGATGTGCAGGCTCCTTTATTGGGCAAGGTGTTCGGTCCTTAATCATCCACGGAGTGCCGCTTTCGCTGTCCAAAAATAGCGCTGTGCGCTCATGATGAAGGCAAGGTACTACTCACGGCCTATTACGCCAAACACCTATTTTGAGAGGCTCCTTGTTGGAAGAGGGTAAGGGAAGTGAGCTGATATAGTTATTTCACCGAGAAGTGAGAACTCGTCCCAACACGTCAAATGCGCATTTTGGAGCGGAGCCAGAAAGCAACTTTCCCATCAGTGTTGACATCCTAAGATAGAAATAACTGCAGCAAAATCTGACTTGGTTAAGCTCCAAGCATGGCACCGTCAGACGCCTTCGTTTGCAGGGATCATGGGTGTAGAAATTCAGCTCTACAGGTGCGCCCCGTATCTCAGAAAATAGGGTCATATGGTCATTTTATTGATTTTTCACTTAATAGTTGTTACTCCTTTTCAGGTGTCGACACAAGTTGCTAGAACATACGAAAAAGGACTGGAGAAGTGACGGCTTGAACACATTGAATTACAAAGTTGTTAATATTACTTTTGAAAATCTGTTTACTCACATCGTAGTTGATTTGTTAGAGGCAACAGAAAGACCTCCTCTCGAGAAACTATTTTGCCACTAACTATCTTCCGAATGAATATGTGTACATGACATGCTAGCACGGGTATAAATAAGCCCATTGCGTACCTCGGCGTTTTTTCGCTGGCTACCGCTTGTGCCCGAGCCATACTTCGCAACCTCGCTCGCGTGCTGCACGTGGTGCAGCACGCGGCCACGCAGAGGGTATTTGCCGCAGCGAAGCGTACTCAACAAATCATTTCGCTCCTCCAGGCTACTTTTTTCGGGAAACTACGCCTAACCCATGGCAGCCGTTCCAGATAACCAATGATGGACGCGCTGAGTAGATCGTTTGATGAACTTCTGATTGGAAGTGATGAAATAAGGCTCTGACTCCAGAAGATTTGGTTATCCGCGTGAATTATTCGAGTGACGAGTGCGATTGGGAATCGAGCGAAGAGGGCTTAGACAAAACCGATGGAGGTATTCAATGGTTCCAAATATCAGCAGGTAGAACCATTTTGACTTTTTTCGGTGGTGTACTGGATGAAGATGATCTATATTACCAGTACCCATTTTTCCGGTGCGGTTTTTCACAAAAGATTTCGTTGATTCTATTGTAAGAGAAAAAGTCGTTATGCCATCGCAAAGTACTCAAACTGGATTAATCTCGACGAGGGCGAACTACTGAAGTATTTGGCGAATTGTTCCCAAATGGGACTCGAAATCAGATCAATCCTCAAAGATTACGGTTGACAAGAAAGGCGTTTGGTGAGTCGCTCCTAGAAATATCGATATTTCTGCATTAAGTGTTTTCACACTTATCATCAACGGGGTCCTATTTGATTACTTACGAGTTTTTATGAATGTGGAAAATAAATGAAGACAATCGCAATTGAAGTATTTCATGAAAGAGGTCAATAATCCAAGTGCTCCTTCAGCGATTGAGTCCCCACATACTTAGGTTGTTCTCCGTATCTGAACACATATGTCGCAACTTCGTAGCAGAAAAGGATGATCCAGATGGAGCGGAAAATCATCGTGCTGCACCATGTGCAGCACGCGGCCATACAGCGACGAATGAGCGTGCTGCACATGGTGCAGCACGCGGTACGCAAGTGGGTTAACAGGGTCTCTTAGATAGTCGTAACACCTCTACTATCATTTGCTATACTGTTTCAACGCAACCACATATTTTGTACGAGGAAAAAAACAATAAACGAAGTAATCGCATGTTAGGATATATAGTCTAACCAGTCGGATCGCCCGGCTGACGCCGAGCTCTCCTCCTTCTTTAGCTCGGCTTCGCCGAGCTGGCCTGGCTTCGCCAGGCGCGTTCCATAATGGAACGGAACTTTTTCAATAGTGGGCTGCTCATACGGCGCTGTAGTGATCGAATCGTTGCAGATAGAGGAAGGCTTGGGATCGTGCACTACTTAGCACACGCTTCTATTTGCAGCAGGGGCAGGGTGTGTCCGCGCCATTACGCCCATACAAAACATAAATCTGTAGATATAGACACAATGTGTAGTAGGTCAATACAGCGCAGTATGAATCGCTCAGTAAAAAGCAGATTTCGTTTCCATTCCCTGCACCGAAATGCCTACCGATGAACGTTTCCCTTTTCACTTAGCTTGCAATCCGCTGAACTATAACTATTTGTAGGTACTATGAGCCCTTGTTATTCGATCTAATCAGCAATTGGAAGTTCAAAAGTAAAAAGTGCTATTGAACGCATGAAGTGCCACATTATTCATGTTTTTCGGTTCTCCTCGAATTTTTCCTGAGTTTCCTGTTTCAGGCGAACTACATACCCCCCCCCCCCCCCCGCTCCTCGCTCGTCGAGTTGGACATTCGACATTAGTGGGATGAGTTCATTTTCTAGGGCTATCATAGAAGTGACGGCTAAAGGAAAATTTGCACACGGGGCCTCCAATACTGGCAGTATAGCGATAAGAGATGTAATGGCAACTGCCCCTTATCATTCTTATCAATTGATAAGATTGCCTGTCACTCGCTAACAATGTCCCTATCACTACTACTCTATAATATGGTAGTGTAAAGGCTCCAGCACTTTGACTGGACAACAATGGCCACGTTCCTTATCTGCCCCTATCAGCTGTTATCACGCCCTGTCACCTGCCGTCGATGTCCCCACTTCCCACCCTACATCATTTTCTGAAATCAACTCCTAGCTGATGCTGTGTCCTGCGTTATGAGTGTGGGGACCTTACCGTTCTAACTCCCCTCATCGGATCTTATCAGCTGATATCATTCCCTGTCACCCATCAATAATGTTCCTGCATCACACCCTATACCATACCTTGGAACCAACGTCCCACTGTTGCTGTGTCCCGCACTATGGACCCGATGGCTCTCCCCTTCAGACGTCTCTTATCGGATCTTATCAACTGATATCACTCCCTGTCACCCATCAATAATGTTCCTGTCCCACACCGTATACCATACCTTGGAACCAACGTCCCATTGTTGTTGTGTCCTGCACTATGGACCCGATGGCCCTCCCATTCTGACGCCTCTTATCGGATCTTATCAGCTGATATCACTCCCTGTCACCCACCAATAATGTTCCCGTCACAGCCTCTATATCATTGCCCGGAATCAACTTCCTACAGCTACTGGGACGGGCGCTATGAATTTCGTGACACACACACACACACACACACACACACACACACACAGACACACTTAGCGGATTATATATAGTCTAGGATCATCCAATTCATACCATTATATCAGCAACAGATAGAGCCTATTTTCTGGAGCAGTTTATGTGCTAAAACAGGATTTTTTTGCACAAGCTCAAGGAAATTCGACAGAACTCTCATGCGTGCAACAAGTGATTTGTTCCTATTTTTTCGCTGTTATATTTCTCGAGTTCATTCGTTGAGAAGTCATGTAAGTGTTTAGTTACATAGTAGATCTGCTGTCGTTGCCGATGTGTACTTGTGCCTTTCATTTCATATCTATCTATAGGTCGCAGGTTCTGTTCACATTGTTGCATGTGATTTGCTCCAAACATGGTCGCAGTATGGTAGCTTTTGTGAATCGTGATTCTTGCCATAGGCAAGACAAGCGTGTCTGCAAATGCTAAACTTTCGTCAGTCGAGACTGCGTCGAAATGAAGTTTTAGGGTGATGGTTGCCAGGCTTGCTGGACTCCTCATACGGGCAGAGCATGCGGACGTAAGGGAGCGTTCATAATTCAGCAGCGGCGATCGCGGCGACCTCGGCGATCGCCGCGATCGTCGGTGCATGGCAGCGCGCGCCCCAACGCTATTATGGACCGCTCGCCTGATGAATAAGGGAATCCAACTTGTAAGACCTTCTTTACTCTTAATAAGGGCTACTAACAGATAAGCTACGACTTTCTATACATAAGGATCTGGAATATGAGGTAAGGAGGTTTCACTTCTTTTTAGGTCGGGATAAGGCCAACTCCTTTCCCTGGGTGAGCTTCTTTTTGTTTTTTTTTTTTATTGTTTCACTTTATACAGGCGCTCTGAAAGTTTCTATCCTCTGAACTGTTCCAACTTCCAAAACATTTATAGCTTACAAGTCGAGTTCAAACAACGAAGAAAAAAAGAAACAGAAAGAAACTCACCTAGGAACCAAAACACTAATCATTTTACGCAACATCAACAGGTGAAAACTTTATAACCTCATGTATAAGCTCGACGAATGAAAAAGAAACAATAAAAACCTACCCTAAATGAAGCTCTCACGCTTTTTGCTCATTTCTATCCTGAATAAGAAAGAAAATAGAAAACAAAAGCGATTAAGCTGGGCTCACCTTCCCTTGTGTCAAACCAAGCTTCAGTACCTAAGAAAATTACAGTAAAAGGAAAAAAAGCATGAAATTGGGCCGCTTACTCCCAAAAGCCTTCGAAGCACAACTAATAAAGTTGTGGCGCGCTCCACCATGTACCGACGATCGCGTCGATCCGCCGAGGTCGCGCTGCTGTCGCGAAGTATGAAGGCTGCCTAAAGTGCCGCACGGCCGAAGGTACGCCGATAGTTGAGCGCGCTACTTCTCCTGTGCCTCTCTCAGCTCCCTCCCATGTTTTGTTGTTCGCCACACCTGGCCTCAGCTTGCTTGTCACGGTGTCCGCTGCGAGACTGTTGCACTGATGTATATACAGTCCTCATCATTGCGGACCGGTGGGGCGTGGCAGTGCGGCTGCATTTGGTGCGGTTTGGCAAAATCGTTCTGCACCAGTTTTTGAAGCGGGCAAGTGCATTACTGTATATATCCTTCGTATTACTCGTTTTCTACCACTTTTTGTCGCATACGCGTTGCAACAAAAGGCTGAGAACGGCTCCAACAGTGTGCGCACTCCTTCTGGCTGACACGCCCCACCGGTCTGCAATGATGAGGACTATATATTACGTTGTGGATAAAGAGCGGAATTCATCTATCACAATCCTTCAGCCCATTTGCGCACACTTTCGTTCAACGGGTGTGAAATACTACCACAGCTGCGAGCCAAGTTATGCCACGTTATCTGCAACTTGTTTCTTCGCATTGTGGATTGTAATAAGTATTGTATGTTTAATGTAGTTGAGTAGACCCCCACGGCAGGTTCCCCTCCTCTCGACGAGGCTTCGGTCCTGGACGGAGACGGACGGATTCGCCGAGAGACTGTCTGCTCCTTCAGAGTAGCCCGCGAATCTGGCCACCTGCGCTCTTAGCTTGAGCTCTGGTTTTAGTAGGTAAAGCTGCAGCCAAGGAGCTCCCATCCGCGGAGTTTGCCTGCTACATTCAGCTTTTGCGTTACTGCCAAAAAAATGGTTTGCAGGCAGCTACCCCCGTGCAACGGCAAAGGTGTGCGACGACAGAACCGCTCACCACGGGGGCGCCAAATTTCGCATTCCCCACACAACATCCAATTCGGCACATGCTCGCAACAGTACATATTGCAACATATATCTATTGCAACATATTCTCGCGGTGGAATACTAATCTTCAAAGCCATGGGACTTTTGCAACATAGCTATTACACGTGGAAGATAGCAGGTTCACTGTACACCCTTTCCGAGCAGCAGCACGATACTACGGACAAGGGAATGGTTTGAACTTCCCATGGAACTTTGAATGGAGACCTAGGTACATCGATAGATTCTCGAATGCTGATTACGAATATGCAGATTAAAGTGCTACGGGGGTCTCCCAGGCAAGTTCTGGGCGGTCAAAATTGCGAAAACTCGGTTTCTACTAAGCTCCGCTGATCGACTGTTGGGCACTACCTCCGTGACTTAGAGGTAGCGGTCTGGCTTCAAAGCCAAGTGCTCGTGGTTTTGCATCCCGTTGGCGCGAAAATTTCTGTTCCGTCTCCTATGAAGAGCTTTTACTCTAATTTTCGAATATTCCGAGTTTACGGTTCAGTAGAGCAAGCAGATCAACTCGTTTCTGGGAGCATTTCTGACCCCCTGCACAGGAATATCGCATCCGTTTGACGGAAAAACGCTTGTAATCTTCCATATTGTTGTGGTCAACTGAAGGAGGCAATCGATCGTTTTCGCGTCGAACAAATGTGATATTTGTGTTCAGAGGGTCTAAATGCCCTCCAGGAACAAGCTTCTGGTTTAATTGCGATTCTGTGCAAAACATCGAACTGTCGGACGGGCAATGTGTCAGATACTGATCAATCCATACTCGACTGACTAGGCCACATACTTGTTTCACTTGATCTGCTTGCTCTGCTGGGTCGTAAGCTCGGAATATCCGAAAATTAGAGTTAAAGCTCTTATAGGAGACGAAGCAAAAGCTCTCGCGCCAACAGGATGTAAACCCGTGAACAGCTGGCTTTGAAATGAGACCGTTACCACTAGGCTATGGTGGCAGTGCTCAACAATCGACCAGCAGCGCTTACGAGTCAAAACTGACTTTTCGCAAACTTTGACCACCCAGAACTCGCCTGGGAGGTCCCCGTAGCACTTTTAATCTGCATATTCGTAATCAGCGCTCGAGATTCTATCGGTACCTAGGTCTCCATTCAAAGTTCCATGGGAATTTCAAACCATTCCTCTGTAAGTGAGGGAGCTGTCGTGACTTGCACATAGGCCTTCAAAAGGGAAGTGAATAGTTAGTAAAAGAGCGAGTAATCTGTCAGTTTCCTTGCCTCAAGCTACCATTTGGAGAGCCCACGCACTCAATTCAGTCCATGTAAAGTCAATGACTTGAAGGCACGACCGGCGTTCACTCGAAGTTTAGACACATTCTTTGGACAGGGTAGTCCTCGACACAAGCATAGAGGACGTGCTTCGAAACTTAAAAAAATTGTGATGAAAGGGCGACCTGTCCGTGACGGATGCAACGCCCCGTCCACTTTCCGATGTAACACCATTCATCTATTCCTGAAGGGTTTCTGCTACCAACTCTCTCCAGGTCGAGTGGTGAGATAGGTGAAAAAGATATGACTTCTTTTTTTGACTTCTTTCTTCATTGCTGCATCACTATCTGATCACCTGTGACTGTTAGTGACTCCGCTCAAGTCACCACTTTTGAACACGTGACGTCCCCTACAATTCCCCAGAAGTCAACGCCAGTTAGAATACCAGGAAAGGTGCGGGGCTCGACAGTCATAGTCTATCTTGAATCTAGCCTATCTTGTGCATCCTTGCTCTTTGTTCGCCCTAATCCCCCTCTACCTATGTTTAGTACTACCAGTCGGATCGCACGGCTCACGCCTAGCTCTCCTCCTTCTCTTTAGCCTCGGCTCCGCCATGCTGACATATTGCACTGTATTGAACGAATCGGATTAATGGAGCAACCCAGCGAATCTTGAGTCCACGCTTGTTCGCAGAGTGGGTGGAGGATACATAGATCTATAGATTCCGGTAGGTTTCGTCGTTCAATACAACGTAATATGAGTTGCTCAGCAAAAGCGCAAATATCCCATCCATTACCTTGTCTGAAACGCCTACCGATCTGCGTTCACCTTTTCTACTACCATGCAATCCATTCAGTCATGTTCGCACAGATATTGCAAATGCTAATAATTCTGCTGCATACGTTAGTTGTACATTTCCATGTACCGCATTATTCGTTTTCTTCAATACCTAAACGTATAAAAGGGTGATATCACATTCAAAACAGTAATTCGGATTGATACCACGATGGGAATTGGTTCGCAACTCTGCTAGCGGTGGAATCTTACTTCCCTCAACCAATCGCTTTCAATAAAGTAGCGGTGTGCTCATGTTGAACTCTACGCTTCCCAGAAGTACACCCACTGACCCTCACTCCCTCAGTGCCTCAATCTCTTCCCTACCCTGATGCATCCACACGCTCACGTCCAGCTGCCTCGCGAGCTTGTGCAATAGCTCGGGATACATCTTGTTGTTCTTATATAGTGCAATGTCTAATCACATTCGCAATATTACCTTGAAATTGATAGCACAGTATGGACTGGATTGCGATTCTGATAGCAGTCGGACCTCTCCCCCCCCCCCCATTAACTTTCACCTCTCCGCCCCAGCCCATCCTCACTCCCTCGCCGTAACTCTTCCCTGCCCTGTCACACTGACGTGCTCGCTCCCGCTCTGCGGTCACGCGAACAGCCCGTGCAATGGCTCGTATTCGAAATTCTACCTGAAACTGATAGCACATTACATATTGGCTTATAACTTTGCTAGCGGTTGATCCTTCCTTTCTTCTATTTGTCGCTTTCACAAATGCTTCTCTACATTATGGTGTGCTGCTGTTGGAGCGCCCTCCAAGCCCCCTCCCCGTCCTCTCCGCTTAATTCACTTTCCTTGAACTACTTCGTCCGCATGACCCCTCGCCTATGCCTTCCCTACCCTGTCCACTGCACCCGCGTTCAGCTGCCAGGCGGCAGCCCACTAATCCCACTCCCCTCGCCCTACCCCTTCCTCGTCCTCCCCCCTCGCCCTACCGTCTTCCCCATGCCCCAAACAATGCTCATAATACCTACCCTGTCCCACTGCACCACCCAGCCTGACCACGCGAGCCAGCCCGTGCATATAGGCTCGAGACGCCTACTCTTAACATATGGGGTGTATATCGACAATAACAATAATGGATTGATACATCTGCACCGAAAGTTCCTAAGTTTGCTAGCGGTCGTTTTCTCCTTCGAGTTACATGTCGAATCCCGTGTAGACTTTGTTTACGGACAAACATACATACTCACATACACACATACATACATACATACATACATACATATCGACAGACCGACAAACCGACACACAAACCTCTCTACACCTCTCTTCCACCCGGTCACGACACTTCTATTGAAGGTACAGTGGCAAGTAGTGACGTCTAACAAGAACAGCGGACCCTGCGACATCGCGGGACTAACGCTAGAGAGAAGAAAAAGAAGAAGAAGTAATCTTTCTGGGGAAATATTGATAGGAATAAGACAACAACTTTGAAGAGTGAGTCAGGAGAGTGTACGGGTAGTACTGAGGCTGGTGAATGTTCCGCGTTCGAAATTCTACGGAATTCTCAGGAGATCTCCTGGCGCATCTGGGTGAATGAAAACCCATATAAAACAGCTGTTTCCAGAATAAGATGCTGAGACGCTTACCGAAAGAAATCAAAATCAGATGGCGAAACATTATTCCATTTTTCACAGAAAAGTACTTATGTTAGCATACCTCTTGTGACCGTGAATCAGAGCATTCCACGATTTGTTCCAAGTGGGCCGATATAAATGTTGGTCCCTAAGCGAGCTGGTCCAGTAACGGTCCACCTAAAGAATTGGTAAGGAGTCCTATGTCCAAAAGGAGCACCGCGTGGTAAGGAAATGGGCTATTCTGCTTTCCTCACTGGAGGATCCCTTCCTCGACCAGCTAGAGAAAAGGGATGCGCCATTGAGGTAGGCAGTAACCCGGCATGGACCAACTTAATCGACCAACTATCGTGCCAAGTTGGTCAGAAACACACCAAATAAACCTTTCCACTCAATTCCATAAATCCTGTCCTTGTCAGTGCTTGGAGAATGGGCCCGCAGCCAGAGCACCTCCTTGTTAGGGGACTCCCAACAGGGGGGTCATATTTGGCCGGGAGGGAGGGTCGTATATGAGTCGAGAAAAATTTGTTTCATAGCTGATTTTTCTCGCTTCATGGACGTCGCAGAAGGCGGTCGTGCCGCTCACTGTTGAAACGCGCTCGACGGCATCGACTCGATGAATTTGATGATGAGGGACGGAGGGCCGGAGGGGGGGGGGAGGGGGTCGTACGGACTCGACAAAATCCCCAAGCAATGATGTGCTCTGCCCGCAGCTGCAGTGGCGTCCGGTCAAAAGTGCACGGAAACGGGACTGAGAGGGAGGGGGTGGGTGGAATCGCACCAGGGTTTCGCCTCCAGACTTCGCGGAAGCTGCCGCACTCTTGCAAAGGGTTTACTGCACGACCAAAAAGTGTTGAAACTGCGACATGCCTCTGCTACAAGTGAGCTGAAGCGAGATGAGCACGTTTGTTACACCTGAGCCCAGTTTGCGTTAAAACTGTAAGAATCACCTGGTCACACTGCTCTCCTTCCAACAAATTATCCCACCACTTATTCTAAGTCAGTCAACTGATTTTCTTTAATTAATAGTAATTATTCAAATATTCATAGTTGCGATCCTTCGAAGCTCCTTCTCACCTAGGTAGAGACTTCTTTTCATGTGAACCGAGAACATCGAATAGGTTGCGTCGGAAATAAGGGGGACCTTGTAGTCGTTCAGCATCCTTTTTGTTGATCGTCGCTGAATTACAAGGCACACATTCGTTTTAAATGGTGTTCTTAGCTAAATATAGATGACACTTAGATTTCTTTTTAAGGTTTAATCTAAGCTCGCCACTTAGGTGGAGTCCGACTCACAACTGTAGCTCGCTCATTTGGCCATGCCCCTTTAGCGTGTGAGCAAGCAGGGAGCTCCAATCAAGGGGCCGCCATGCCAGAATTCTCCTAAGATACGGAGAATGTGCAGGTACTTTTCAACTATCACTGCTTCT
>MU917259.1:3962-13971 GCA_036418165.1 Cooperia oncophora | reverse complement strand
TCGTATCCACGTCCTCTGTCTGGGCTGCGAAAACTTTGCTGATTTGTGACCGGTCGAAAGTGTCTTTTTTTGCCACCCCCCCCTGTACAGCAAAATGAGTACCTTCCCACTTGTTAGAGTTCCTACGTTCACTGATTCCGTTTCAAGAGAAAGACGATTTCGAGATGATTCGAGTGGTAGATTCATTCTTGTCTTTGCCACCCTACAATTTGCAAGCGTTCACGTAACGCGGTGTTTTTCTGCGCAAAAGGTTCATCATTGCGATTGTAGCGCCACACTAGACAGTCTCTCTATAAAGACCCGGTTTATGCGCATCACTGAACAATATGCTGGTTCACCGTTGAGGTGATCGATTACATAACATTCAAAGATTATGATCGAGCACTATTAGCGGCAATATGTGTGCGGTTCTCGCCAAAATACGATAAACCCTTTCCCACTTTTTCACGGTCTCTGAAGTGCTTTGGGAAATAAGTACGACATTTTGAAATTAGTACATTATGCTTGAGGGCACGCTCCGCCCACTATGGGAGAGTCTCAACACGCCAAACACACATTTTACTCTCTTCAGATGTTTCTTTTCTCTATCGACTTTTCTGCGCCTCCAAACCACGCAACTTTGTGGGGAGCTCCGCCTATTTCGAGCACGCCCCCGATTTCGGGTGAGTCTCCCCCGATACGCTGCCCGAACCCCTAGTTAACGTTGATCCACGTTTTCTCCATCTCTGCTCTGGAACCCTGTATACAACTCATTTTTCGGCGCAGTGCCCGCCACTATGCCGGTGGGATAGAATTGCCCACGTGTGCTCTGTACATATTGCCCCATGCCTTAACCATTTGTTCTACAGCCCTACTCGGTCAACATGGTACACAAATCACTAGCTTGAGGCTCTGAAACTTCTGCCAAATGGGGGTGAAGGTGTTTCCTACCTAAAGTCATGGAGAACCGCTTCAATCATCATTTGTATTTTCTTAGTCGAGGTTCTGATCGGCGATGGCATTTGACAAGAACGAAACGGGCTGGTAGGTTGGGGGGGCAAGTTGGCTGAGTCTAGAGACGGATCCTTTCTGCTTGACCAGCATATGTGGAGTCTATGACTCCGAAGGCGCCCTCAAAGTTCGGAGGACCTTATAATCCAGAAGGCCCGTCTCCAGATTGCTAAAGAGCCGAACCATAGGAGAGTACAGAAATGTCGTTACCGTTGGCATTGACGCCAGCGTCAATCAAAAAATCCACAAAAAAAGTCATAAGAATGAAAACAAAACTCCACTATCTGCCTCCCAGAACCCCAAAACGTTCCTTCTCCACAACAAGTCAGGGCCTACGTTTCAAGAACGACACAGCTCGAAAATCTGAGCTTGGTGAGGAACTCTTAGCGCTCCTATCGCAAAGCGTTAACGTAGTCTCTTCTGCCTGACATCTCATCTAGTTCCTCTGCAACCGTCTTCTGTGTACAAAAAACACGATTTTCAGAAGCACTTCTGAAATAACCTGACTTTCTCGGCACGGAACCACGGAGTTTTTGGAAGCAAGGCAACCACACTTCGCCTCGTTTTAACAGCAAATCTCTGTTGATTGCTAAGGCTTCTTGAAGAAATCAATTTGATCCAGAAAAACGCTTGAAAAGGTCGCTAAGGCACTCTTATAAAAAGATTTCAAGATGAAATGGGATTGAAGGGGAGGCCGGTTCTTTCCCTTTACCGTTTAGGTCCTGTCACTGAAGATCAAAGTAGAAGTTTGCTATGCTAACGAAGACTCTCCTTACGCCATATGTGGAACAAGCGAACAGGTTCAGAACGGGTTGTGTGGGAAATGCGATGGACAACTTTTTGAAACGAAAATGCTCTACGGGTATGCCAAGCAGTTCAATTGGGATTAGGTCTTAAATGAGATGAGATGAGATTCGACACGTGGACGCAGCACTGTGTGAAACGTGATCGAGCTTTCTATCTACAAGGGGTCTTAAAACCATATTGATTTGGTGGCAACGTTGCAACTAATAAACAACAGCTAAGCACGCCGTTTAGCAGGGATATCAATGGGCTGAAGGTGAAATCATTACGGTTTGAGGTATTCCGCATCTTCATGATTTATCTTGGGCCATTTGGGCTTGGTGAGAGGATTCTGTTATATTTCAAATACCTGAAACGGGGTGGGCGTGGCTGCGTACTCTGAGTGTGACGGCGGTTGTTCTTTTTGCGTGAGATTGTTTTCATTTTGGGGCAATTATATACATGTGGTTATCCAACATAGAACAACATGATGGTTGCCTTAAACTGAAATCCATACGCCTTGTACAAACAATCTACACAGCCACGCCTACCGCATCTCAAGGGATATAAAAGTTCTCGTCGATCATTGCTCGTGCCTGTAAACACTGGCCGTAAAGTTGTACCATAGCAATGAGCTTCTTCTAACGCTGACAACAGAATCTACAGAGCTTACCAAGATGAGACGTGTAAGTTAGAAAGAAGTCTTGGAAGAAACCAATGTCCCCCCCCCACCACTCTCTCTAAGGCAAAATAGCGCTGAGAGTCTTCCAGATCTTTCTATGACACTTTTACGGATTCTCAAGAATGAAAAGACAAACCGCCACGATTGGCATATTATGAGCTAGGAGGTACGCGATACCGAATGGTATCGGTAGCGTACCTCCTAGGCTCATAAAATATGCGATCTGAGACTCCTCCCGCATGTCATCTGTCAGTGTCACTATGAACATTAGCCAGAACGCCGCTACGCCCTTGTCCTACTTTGCACTCCAGTTTTCCTCTTATGTTCTCAGTTGTCTCATTCTTGTGGAAATTTCTACTCTATGAGGGAGAGCACGACGAGTGCTTTTTCCCGTTGCAGCGGGATTTTCCCGGCCTAAGTGAACGCAAGTGAATGAACCCCCTGGTGTAATTATTTCGTCGTTGACGGATTTGTTGTCGTCCAAAACGGTACAATCGCGGTGTGGTTCAGCCACCTGTTAAGCTCTAGTGGGCAAAGGGTGAGCATTCTTGACGTGCCTGGAGAGACGTTTTGTATGCAAGTGTTTGATGCGGATGAATGGTTACTGCCATAACAACGGAGCATTTGGATCGTTCTTACACTTACTAACATGCTAAAGAGGACCGGTGCGTTTTCGACAGTACGAGGGAATTGCCCTTGTATGTGACAGAGTGAGGGTTACTCGGGGCCAATATTATTTATTCATGCAGATAGATTATATGAATAGAATCTATTGATACAGAGTGACCTTCTTTTACCTGATCTTATTTATAGTACTTAGTTTTAGCTTCTCGATATGATCTTGATAGGAGCAGTGCTATTTCTTGCCAATTTATTTCCTAGTAACATTTCTGAAACGCCATTTCTGTCTACACTGGTGTAATATGCCCCTTGACTTATGGTGAGGAAACTCGTTTTACGGTAATAACAGGGCAATCAGGCGGCTGGGACCGTCATACCATAATGTTCTTGTTTGGGGTCATAATGTTCCTTGTTCGGCGATAAACATGTACAACAACCAGGTGTAGGCGCCATTTGGGTTTCAAATCTTGTCGTTCATTGTGGCTCTACAATGCAACATGATGCAGGATAGTTGGGGGGGGGCGAGCAGTAGGTGCTGGAGGAGAGGGGTCACACTGTGGAATTTTTGATACTTGTCATGTTACACGTGCAGAACGGGAAGTACGGAAGGAAAGTATAACAGTGCGGCAACCGCTTTTTATTTGCTACTATAAAAAATGTGTTTCGCTATTCCTCTTCATTCAACGGTATCGGTATCGGATCCATAATAGAAGGCTTCAGCGTGGAGCGAACCAGTCTACGGAATACGCCGTGTTTTGGCTCCAGTGAGTATGCGCAGTAGGTCTTTGAAAGTGCGCCGACCACGAATATATGAGCGTAAAGGTTATAAATGTGGGCCACCTCACCCCGGTCAATGTTCTACCGATGCACGCTCTTACCGGAAATGAAGTGTGCTTTTTGCACTGCCTTTCTAGGCTCGTAAGCTAACCGGGAGATAGGGTAGGGCCAGGACGGAGTGAGAGAACGCGTGTGGTAGCTCAAACTAATTAGGTTGGTCGAAAGTCCTGCGACACGCTTTGTTTGAAAATATTTCTGAGAAAAAGACGAAAAATCATTTCGATGGTTTTTCATCTCTGATTAGGTTGGACGATGTTCCTGAGGTTTCTGAAAATGGGTATATCATGGCTCCGTGGAAGTTTTCAAAGCTTAAAAATACCTCAGAGATTGAGGTACTTCTCGACCTATCCCATATTATGAGTTCCTGTAGGGCAACTCCGCCATAGTCGAGGAAGCTAACACTTACGTTGTCTTGAGGAAGGATATCGCTCGCCATAGCAGAGAGTTCCTTTTGCAGCAGCGCTTCCGGGCTGGACTTATTCAACTCGGAAGTAGGCAATGTATAGGTCGGCCACCAGCACAGAATGACGACCCTTTACTCAAGCTTCTTGAGGCGCAGCCGAACGTAACCACCAGTAAGTTGGCAACCTCTCTGGGCTCCACCTAACTAATAATCCGCCAGTGGCTCTCCGCAGTCTCGGTTATCGGAAAAATTTTTTATGAAGGATGCCTCATGAGTTGAACCCCTCTGACAAGTCATACCGAATGACCGTGACTGAGTTTTTTTTTCCTTGTACACACTGGAGGAACATTTGTGAGATCTTGTGGTTGGTAGAGAGTGGTGGGGTCCTTGCGTACATCTTGCACATGTTTTCCTGGCTGCAGGAATCTTAAACAGAAAAGTAGATTGCAGCACAAAAGAAGATGTCATGGATAAAATTTAGTCGGTTATTGGTAGGGAACTTCACAATGGGTATCTCTGGATACTAGCATAGAGACGTTTAGGACTACAGTCACTCTAACCACTCACACATGGATGACGTCACGCTTGAATCCTTCAAAAATACTCAATTTTTCTCTACCGCTCGGCAATGCGAAGACCGCATGTTAGGATCAGGCCACACCAAAAGATCGTAGATCTTGATCTGAGAATGCGACCATACCCAGCTTATTCATCAAAGTTAGCAGTCTCTAAATACTACCTTTTTTGATCCCTACCGCATTCTTAAGAAGGCAAAATTTCCGAAAATCGCCGTCTACTCAAAAGTGAGGTCCACCTCTTCTTCTTATCATAGTTGCCGTAGTCCTATAAGAATGGAAATGAGAAGCTGTGCAAAAGAAGGGCACTGGTCCTAGTCCTTAGTGGTGATTACCTTGTAGATTGGAGATGTCTTTTAGTGACTGAAAATTTAGCCTGAAAAATTGGTCAAAGTGTCGCAGGACTTTTCGACCAACCTAATACATAAGGGCAAGCCCAGATTGGAGTTCCCAGCAAGGTGTGTTTTGGTCTCTAGGGAAAGGGGTCGTACCTGGCCTTCGAGAGGAAATGATTCCCATTGTTGACTTGACTTTCTCGCTTTCTCTTGTTTGAAGTGCGCTACATATCCCATCCCGTACTCTCTTCCGTTCGACGAACTGCGTTCTTTTGGGAGAAAGTGCAGGAATTTTCGAATAAAACCCTGGAAAAGTGGTAGGAGTTTGACAAAACTCAGGAAAACTAGTAGCTACGACGGGCATGGAGAGAGGGGTCGTACTAGAGAGGGGGAAATTTGCAGGAGGGTGCTCGCGTTTTGCAGAAATCTTCTCCAACAACAGAACCCCGAACTACATTCTCCGATAGATGCTCTCAAACAGGGTCCCCGAGACCTATTTTTCCGTAGATCAGGACCCGCGAAAAATATATACTAAGGCTCTCTCTGCGTCCGCGCATATTGCCCACAATAATGACAAAAAACGCCTCCGCCGCTCTGAAAGTGCCGACCAGCCCAGAATGCGTTGCAACGTATTCGACCATGCCAAGAGTTGCCCTAATGGCGCCATACTTGTGGTGTTCTTATACTTCCAGGTGCAGACCTCAGGTGGCTGAAAGTGGAGGCAGATTGCCTGGTTGACTCACGCGGGGAACGATCTGGTGTTCAGTTTGTGAACCATGGCGGGCGCCGCATGCCAGTATCACGAAAAAGGCATTATAGAAAGTCTGGTTGTTGGGGACCAAAAGGGCTATGAACCAGTTAGTCACAACTGGCAGGAAATAGGTTATAGGCTTCTCTATTACGATCACTGGTTCAAGGATGAAAACTGAAAAAGTTCCAAATTTGGCGCACCAATGCGGTAGATATAGGGAACTAGAAAAAATATGTATATCATGCAACATAATATAATACTAAAATAGAATGCAAAAGCATCGAGCACTAGCTGTTCATCAAACGTTTGGGGATGCGCCATGCACTCAGCTTCTGTTAGAGATGGAAAAGCCTCCGTGTGGGTATTTAGAAGTGACAATGAGTTGTAAGCACTAAGCTATTAGTATCGTAAGAGAAGTTGTCGTTCAACATGACACCCGAACCCTGCTCCTCCACCACTCTTTCGAGTGTTACCCTCCTTCCCCATTCCTCATCTCCGTTAACTTTGAAGTTGCAGCGGATTTCCCACTTTAGCCCCCCCCCCCAAGGGACCTTGATAAAAGTGCTGCGGTTCGATGACGATAGGCGAGCTCCGCCCCGTGGGCTGAATTCACTTCTATAATTTCGTTTTATTATCGCAGGGGTGTCGGCCATCTGGTTATTTTTCTAACCATGGTCTGCCTCCCGTTTCTACACTCCGCTTCTCTGCGCCGAATCGCGCTCAGAGCCAACGGGTTCTTATTTAGGGCGTTTTCGACTGTTTGATTTGCTTTCTTTGATTGGTTTCCCACTTGCAACATGGTCTAGAGAATCCCGTAGGCTGCAAATGGCAATCGCGCCGGCTGCTTCTTTGAAAGACCTTCTGAATTACGCAGATACAGTTCCCTGCCCATAACGACTTGAATACGACCCCCTTGTTGAAGTTTCAAATATTCCTTCACCAAGTAGCGCCCTGTAAGAGCGAAAGAGATGTCGATTAATATGGTGTGACGTTTTGACAGTGTGAAGGCTTAGAGTTTTCTGATTGAGAACCGGATTAGTCATCACTGAGGAAAAACCTGGCTATCGTTCCAATTGGGGGTGTGAACTGAAATTTCTCGTACTTTGACGTACACAAGCAGCGAGCGCCGTTCAACGAACGACGACGAGAGAGAAACGGGTTGAAATGTTGCAAAAGAAATAGAAAGTCAAGTCAATGCAGCGATTGGAATGGCAGGACGAAAGAAGAAAAAGAAAAGGTCATCACAATGGCAATAGGATGCGTCATGGGTCGAGATTGTATGGATTCAGCGAATTCACCTTTAGTCCAAGCAAAGGACGACCTTCGCGACTGTGGCCAATGAGCCGTAGTGAGACGAAATCCGGATTCATTTCGGCCACTCCTCGAACATATTCTTCGAATTGTGGGAAATCATTGTAGCGAGTGAGATCGAAAAACGGCGTCTCGCCTCCGATTGATATCCGCACGCTGAAATTCACAACACACGAAATCACTCGTCCACAACATGATGGACGAGTTGTCCCATCGGATGAAAGAGATCCAAAAACAAAGGGGAAAAAAGACATACAAGACGAGAACAGTCAACAGTCGTCGCATGTCGAGTGAGCGGCAAAACGTGTCGTGGGCTTTGCGCGGGGGTGTGTCTGATGGGGCGGAACGCCACTGTCATCTTCGCCACGGCGATAAGGGATTTTTTAAAGGAGATCTGATCGTAAGCTTTTTCCGTCAAAAAGTGCCAATAAGATCACGCTAAAGGAATCAGGGAAATCGGCTGCGCCGTTGCCACCCACCAAAGAGGCTGTTCTCTACGGGGCACGTCTCCCAAGGAGGGGGGGGGAGAAGTTTTGCAAGGAACGGCTCACTCTTCAAACTTTTTCACCGATATCACCCCCTTTCCCATCTACCTGCTGTCTTCCTGAGTTCTCGCCAACTTTCTTCAATTTTTCCAGTTTTTCCCGAAAATTTCTCCACTTCTTCTACAAGAAACTGCACTTGAGCGGAAGGTGGACGAGTAGGGCGACGGGAAGGGGGGGGGGAGGAGGGGAGGAGGTATGCAGTGCCCATGAAACAGAAAAAGCTGAGGAAAGTCAACAACTAAAAAGGGGCAAATACCACTGCCCTCTCTTCAGCGGTCATCTAAAACCCCCTTCCGCCACCGTTGAGAAACCCCAACCTACGACATGCCCTGGGTCTTCATTCGACTTTTTCAGAACACCTCATGGCTAAATGCGACTCTTGCCACCCTAAGGGCCTATTTTCTTTCGTCTAGTAACCCTGAGAATTTTCGCAGCACTTTGTATTCTTACAAGCGGATCAAGTGACGTCCTTCGATTTCCGAGGATGCGCCATGTATTCGTGTGCTGTTCCGTTTCAAAGAGCCATTTACGTGTCTACTCGAGGAAATCCATAGGTTTCTCTATTCTCTTCTCTTTCTCTTTATGTGCCATCTGTAACAGAGAAGCTCTTCCACAACCGAGACTGTAAGAGTCAACCCACAGTTGTTGCCAATTTGCGATATATTGTTAGGCTGCGCTTCAAGAGCTTTCACTAGCCGAATACCTTCCTTTCAGGTAGCCCATTGGAGCACCCATCAGTTTTTGAAGAAATATCTCCAGCTATAAAGCATTGATACCAAAGTACCCTATGGCACAATGAACGAAATCCTTCTTGTCAGCTGAGTGTTAGCCTCCTCGATTCCTCGCGGAGTGGTCCTGCGGGACGAAAGGTGGCATAATCTGTAAGGGAACTTTAAAAGCA
Organism: Cooperia oncophora; assembly: GCA_036418165.1. NCBI lineage: Eukaryota > Metazoa > Nematoda > Chromadorea > Rhabditida > Trichostrongylidae > Cooperia > Cooperia oncophora. The sequence continues at coordinate 5,237 of MU917259.1, read as the reverse complement.
CATTCCACGATCATCTGATGTCCATACGCCCTACCTGTACCACGTAGTCCAGTCTAGAAGTGAGGATGATGAGCCACTTTCACAAAACATCGCCCATACTGTAGGATCGCGTATACTTCAACTGTGATTAACAGCTCTTTCAACCCAAGCATGGAGAGTGAGATGATAAGGGAGAAGCTGAAATTATCACGATACCAGCAAGCGAAGACTTGTCCGAGCACACCCTCGCCGCATTCCTCTGCAGTTCTCGGAAGGGGCCTTATCCAAGGCACTAATAATGATCCTCTTTCTTGCAGCTGGTACCAAGCGGGAGGCGAAGATTAGTTGGGATCCGTTAAGACGAGCAAGACGACAGACATGAGCGTGAGGGGGAGCCACTTGTGAGTTGGATTCACTTGAGCAGCCTTGCGCCTTAAAGCCTCAATCAAACGCTTTCTGGCGCAACACTAGGACAAGTTTGCCTTTTGCTGTCCACACCGTCCTTCTCCAAGCACAGCACTGCTCCTTGGGGGGGGGGGCGAGCCAAAAAATGTGCCATTGAGCGAGAACTCGATTCCATGCTGGATGGATTTCGCACCTTGGCGTGAAAAAAAGTAAAAGGAATGGAAGAACTTGCTTTTTCGGTGCTTTTTTCCTGAGTTTTCATTGAGAACGACTACCAGTTTCCCGGGGTAATTGAGCGGACACGCATTCCGCGAGTGCCATTTTTAAGTTAATGGTAGCAGGGAAATTGCATGAAGGCTACTCATTTCCGAAAAGTCCAAACGTGGTAACCAGTTCTTCGCGAGGTAATGTCATAAGAATTGATGATAATTGTGTTAATAAGTATTGTAAAGTTGTGATAGATTACTGGTAAAATAATATTAATAAATCTTGATTTACCATAAGGAAAACGAAACTGGTTAAACCGGTTACAATAATACTGAGCAAATGTATGTATTCAAAGAGAATAATGTAAAAATCATGGAAGTGGAAGTTCTGAGGTTCTCATCGTAAACATTCTCCGACGTTAAATAAGAGGTTGTTATGAGGCTGCGTTCATATTGCAGCTCAGCTTTTTTGGCAGAATCAGCGTTTTGAGCGAATCAGCGTCCTGAGAGAGATGGAAAGCATAGATTTCGATCGGCATTGGGACGCCGATCGCCTCGAAACGCTGATTCGCTCAAAAGCCAGATCGATAAATATACTTTCCTTTCCGCTCAAAACACCGATTGGCTTGAAGGCAGTTGGCACTGCAATTTGGTACTCGGCCTAAAATGCTAGCAGGGCGCTATA
>MU917242.1:6747-18997 GCA_036418165.1 Cooperia oncophora | reverse complement strand
GGCACAGGCAGCGTTCCCACATGGGTGTGTCGCTTGGCTGGACATCAACCTCAATCAATAAATGGCCGCTTGTGCTTAAGAATGAGGCTCAAATAGTCAGTTAGCTCGGTCTCTTATGCCTATAAAGACGTTCCATTCTCCCTGATAACAGTTGTTTGGCTTATGATTAGTGCAGGGTTTTGAAAGTGGCTGACTCGTTTAAATTGAATTTTTCATTTTCCAAAAATATGTAGGTTATTTTTGATTTGATTATTTTGAGGTTTCGTTTATAGTAATGCCAATTCGTACTGACGCATTGTTCATTGACATCAGAAAGGGTCGGGCAGGGCACGTCCTACGTTGGGAATTCCCAGCCATGGGGTCGTATTTGGTGGGTGGAGGGAGGGGAGTTGTATTTGTCTTAGAGAAAATGTTCCAATGGAAATCCAGTTGTTAATCTCTTGTCGGCCTTTCCCGTTTCACGCCTAACCTCCCCCCCCTCGCCTCGCCTCCTCAGGGTACATCGTTGTTGGGGATTACCCAACTATGTGGAGGGGGTCGAGTTGGGCCGAAAAATTTTTTTGACCGCTGATTTTTCTTGTTTCAGGGACGCTATCAGGGGAGGTCTTATTTTCCTCGCGGTTTTCCCGTTTTACATGTGCTAATTCCCCTCCACCCAGTCGACAGCTCGATAAGGAGGGAACCAAGGGGGGGGTCGTAATACCCAAGGGGAGGGGGTCGCACGGACGACCAAAATTCCCAAATAATGTGCCCTGCGCCCTCTCGACTGCAATATTCCGGGAAACTGAAGAATTTTTTGGATAAAAGTGGTAGGAAAACATGGATTATGGGAAAGGGTGTTTGTGACAGAGGCCTTCCTTTTGAGAGGGGTGGTATTTTGCAAAAATCTTCGCCAGATGCAAGACCTGTCCTGAGTGGGGTATAGCATCGTGATGTGTGAACAGGCGATGTAAACCTTCTCCCCCTCCCTCCCAGAATGTTTTCCCGTTGTCCTCTTTTCCCTAGCCTAACTATCTCGTTCTAACTTTGCTCTCTCCCCCCCCCCCCCTCCACTTACCAGCACTTCTAGTTTTTCAGGTTTTTTTTCCAGCCATGAGAGGAAAGCAAAATAAGGTTGGTTGGCGGGGAAAGGCTTATAAAGCACATGAAACAGGAAAAATCGTGTGAATACATAATCCACAGTCAAAGATTATTTCAAGAAGCTCGATAGAGACCAGCCCATCTTCACAACATTCAAGAACAAAAAATTTTTTCTACCATATTTCGGTGCTCAGCCACTTTCATCAACCCTAAAATGGTAACTTACTGCCATAGCCAGTAGCACATATACCATATTCGGTTCTTGGTATGTTGTATTTTCTATCTCCTTGTTTTTTGTTCCTAGCTCTTTTGTTGTTTGTGGACGCGGAGTGTCTGCGTATAAGCAAACAAGTAATCGAATTAAGTCGCCTTTGAAAGGTTGAGAACTAAGAAGAGAACAAAGTTTCAGGTAGACATGATCGTGCTGATCTTTATTCTTATTGTTATGCAGTCATACTGTATTGATTTTTACTGCCACATCAAATTAAGTTCAGTAGAGTATAATTTAATGAAGACACATTAACGATTGCGCGGATCTCTCGTCAAAACCGTGTATCGCCTCTACACAAAGATAAAAAAAAAAACAGATTCCTGGGCATGGGCTTTTCTATTTTTTCCGTTTTTCCTTCTGGATCTCTTTTGACGCTCCATGATACTACAAAATCCATGAACTACTTTCAAATTAAACTAAATATTTTTGAGATTCTTTCAAAATTTAGTATTCATGCTCCAGTTGATATTCTCATTCTGGAAGATGTGCGAAAGGCATACTCGTGCAAGGAAATCTTTGCGTTCCGTAAAAGAACTGATAAGGCGGTGTGTCGCAACTGATTAGTGGGTATCGCTAGTAGGCTAGCCTCCAAAAGCTGTATTGTGACTTTACGTGGATTGTTCGTGTCCGTGCCTTGTCGTTTTTTATTACTGCCGTTCACTTGGCACTTTCGATATGTAGCCAGAATGTCCGGAGAACCCGTCCAAAAACTGTACAACTCGTACAAATCTCACAAATCTTGTCAGGGAGTTTTCATCGGTTTCTCTTGCTTGTTTCTTTATTTCGGGTCATTTAGCTCCTGAAAAGCACCTTAAAATTTACCTCTCACGTCTTTCTATCAAAAAATGTGCCTTTAGTACTTTTATTTTTACTGATTGATGCGGTGATGAACAAAAATAAACCGTGTTTTGATCTTTTATGGGATACGCCACGAACTCTGCTCACATTTAGATTCCAACTGGTTTTTGAGTAGAAGGTTACCCAATAATTACGGAATACATCTTACAGCATAGCCATAACTTTATTTCACGGATGTTTGGTCCCAACGAACCGACCAGGAGAACGAAATGTTTGCCTAGATTGGGTGCGATAAGATCCGAAACTCGAACTACGTCAGGGCTGTATTACCCTGCCCCACATTCTCCTGGTGTAACTCCACAAGTTGTTCTTCAGTAAGATTCCTCCTCCCCTTTACTAGCAAGCAGACCACTAAACCTCATCATTTTTGATTACTCAAGCAAGATGCCGTCGTGCGGGCGGTAAAACTTCCGATTCTTCCCCAATTTTTGTACCACTTTGCACAGTCTTCTTCCAGCAAACAAACTGTGTTCTTTTGCAAGTTAAGTAGGACCCCCTCGTTATGAATTCCTCAAAGGTAGTGTGCCTCATGTCTTAGCCGCCTTACACGCAATATCTGTGCCCATTACCACCCCATTCCCCTTCCCCAGTGAGCCACTGTGGCATGTAGTCCTCTTCTATAATACGTTCGCGGTTAGGAAATTTCGTGAGTGATTGATAGCATATTCTCTTGTTCCAGGTTGAATGGGTCTCTTGCGGGTAGGCCTCTTTGTGGGCGGCTTTGCGTTGCTGGCTCATTTCATAGCTGACAAGCTTCACACAAAACTTCCTCTACATTTCGACGGACACGTGGAGAAAGGATATGAGAGCATACAAAAAGCGTTTGAGTACGTTCTTTAGTGAAGCATCGAAAAAACAGCAATCATAAGCAATCATTAACTCGTCTTTTTCAGGCAGAACTTCCTCGATGGCTGGGAAGCCGAGGGAGCATCGTTTGCCGTGTTCGTGAAAGGACAAAAGGTAGTGGACATTTGGGGCGGGTACGCTGACAAGCAAGCAGCTCGCATATGGAAAGAGGTGGGACAGTTTCTCTGCATTGGTGGTGTCCACCTTTCAGGTTTGCTTTTCAGGACACGCTCTCGGTAGCGTTCTCAACAACCAAGGCAGTTGCAGCCGTGTGCATAGCAATGCTTGCCGACCGAGGACGCCTGAAGTATGAAGATCCCATCTCGAAGTACTGGCCTGGATTTGCAAAGAACGGCAAAGAGAACATCACCATCGAATGGGCTTTGTCGCATATGGTGCGTTGATTCTAGCACATCTTATATGTCTTTGTCACTGTATTCTTGTACCATCGATGGCTTGCGCGCCAGTCGCTATGAAAGCGAAGCTGTTGAACAACAACTAGCTGGGTTAAAGGTAGTTGGGGACGGTTCATGCGTACGTGAGACGGGAGGGGGCACATTAGCTCTGATGAGAAATTTTTCGCTTATTGATTTTCTCCGTTACAGGTGCCGCTACGCGACGGGTTCGAGGGAAGAGGAGGGGGAAGGCAGGGTGGAGTCGTATCGAGAAACAAGTTTCCCTCGACGTCACGTTCATTCCGATGTGGGGACGGACCCAGCAGCCGCGGGGGCGGAGAAGCAGCCTCCGAGCAGCGAGAGCTGAGCCTGCTTGTCTTGCGTATTCTCGTGCCATGTTAGTCGATCTCTGTTCAAGGTTTATTTGTTAGCTTAGAGCGTGTAACGTACTAGGTGGGGTGTGGCGGCTTTTTTTCTCCGGAAGGCCCTCCACAGCTTCCCTACCCCTTTCAAGTTTTTCTCGTGACATCATTTGTAACCAGTGCCCACCCATGGCGCATCTATTTGCCCCAAGACCCACGACCACCCGTAAACCCTTCTACTAACATACATGTTGAGCAGAAGAGTTCCAAGAGAGTTCCCTTAGAAGATGCTGGATCCACACCTCCCATCTGACGAACGTTGAGCTGGAAACGTGAGTCTGTCGTCCTCCTTATGGACTTTGTAAGACTCTCTGACTTTCAGACACTCCCTTCACATTTTCTTTATCTGCGTAATCAGTCAATTTTCATTTAGGCAGGTCTACCGTATTTCGATACGCCCATCACTGAGGAAATGGCAAGGGATCATAACCTGATGAGGAAGGCAATAGAGAGTGAAACACCGAAGCTACCAGCTGGACGAAGCAGCGGATATCATCTGCTTACCTATGGATGGCTAGCCGATCAGATTGTACGGCATACAGATGAAAAACATCGAGGAGTGGGACAATACTTCAGAGAAGAAATAGCCAAGCCGCATGGTGAGGAACTGCATTTTCCCAGTCGTTTTATAACCAGAAAAGTAAAGTTCTTCAGGACGCTTTGGCCTAAAGAAACCTTGTCATGCGTGCTCCAGATGGAGTTGGGCTTGTTGGGTGCGCGGCGCATCCCGAAACGTTTATACAGCGGAGAGAATTGGTGATTCCCCAAAAAGGGTTGGGTGCGACTTGATTTTTTCGACACCTCTCAAGCAGGGGATGGAAGAAATGCACTGGCAGTGCTGATAGAAAAGTTTCTGCGCTCAGTATTTTATCGGATTTCTGATTTTTTCGACCATAAGATCAATACGAATCAGGCTCTTTCCACGCATTCTCCGATTTTCTACTTCGGCAGAGTCAATCAACCGGACTTTCTGACCATCCAGTAACGCAGTGCGATCAAAGTGTAGTCGTTGTACCTGCAAATGATAGGGCGTGTGGTGGCGAGAGGGTTGGACCGCAGTCATGGCGACCCTCTCCACCAACTGTGCCGGGCTCGTGGCGCCATTACTGGGGAAGGGCTCCTCAGCAGCACTCCAATCAACACCCGGTCGCACGCCCTATCGTTCGCAGGGATAATGATTGTAATTGAGTGACACTTCTGTCTTTATAACCCAGCGGGTTTGAGTCTTATTCGAGTTGAGGTAACACCGCATTCAATGAAGAAAAAAGTAATCTAGCAGACGTTGATACGCACCTCTGGGATGCGCCATGTGCTCAACTGCCCTTGAGAATTAGAAGCGGGCAGAATGTTCCACGTGGGCAATGATCTGTGATGGTTAGGTGAAGTTGAAGTGAATTGTCTCAACTGTTTGAAAAGCTTGTCCATGGTAAGCGAAACTAGAACGACCGGAGTCAGGGAAAAGTCTGATTGTCCTGAGCGCGAGGTCCGCAGAAGTGCTACGTGACCCCTTTTGCTGTTGCTCCAGCCCCATCCTTTGCATTGTATGTCATAGTTTCGCTTTAGGAATTGATTTCCACATTGGTTTGAACTCATCTGAGGAGCATCGAGTGGCTCGAGCTACTCTACCTACAGTCATGGAAGTAATCGACCAAATCTGGTACGACTATCGAGTTACTCATCAGCTCATCAACTTCTTAGGCGCTGACAAGGTAACTTAGGGAATTATGTGTGTGCTATTCTGCAAAATGGTCAGATGCTGTTATGGGCGCCTTTAGGATGGGTTATTATAGAGAAATAAGTTCTCTCATGACAAAATGACACTCTTTTCCGAGGAATATCATTCCCATGTGGAAAGTGAGAGAGTCCGGAGGGGGGTTAGAGGGCAGTGATACCCGGGTGCCGTGTCATCCATACTTCATCGGCGCTATCCTCAATGTGCAGCGCTTGCGTCGATGCCAAAGCCCGCAGCCAGAGATAGAGAGCAGTCAGAAGTGGATAGGGCGCAGACCAGTAGCGAGTTTGGATAGGGCTAGGCTGTGTGACCCTGCGGCGGGCGGCCGGAGTCCAAAGCACCCTCTAGCCCCGTTCCCATACTTTTGTGTTGATGAGGAGCACGCAGCTGCATCTGCGCGCCCTTTCACTTCTCACATGTCAACTACCAGGATCCACCGGAGGAGCATCAATTTAGTATCTAAGCCATAAGTGACAAAGTGCAGATTTGAGCCGAACTTCGGAGTGGGTTTTAGGACTGTATGCTCGTTATGGGGCGAATTCAAGCGCCACAGTAATACACTTCCACCTCCAGTATGGAGAGGGTCGGCGCATTCGTTTGAAAGTGGTGGGCAGCCTCCTTTCGGGGAATATTACCGTTTGACCTCTATTCCCATGTCTTTGCCAAATGACAACTGTCTCAGACAGAGTTTCTCACAAATAACGCAGCGGGCGCCTTCAGATGGAGTGCGCGGCCACGCCTACTCCATCGCTGATATATGGGGTAAACATAGTGCAATGTACTCGGCCTTAATTTCTGAAGAAGGGCTGAGCGAGTGCGATACACTTTAGCCGACTGGCTTGCAAGGGATTATGGTGCTAAAGTTCGCGTTTGGAAAGCTATACTTATTTTGATAAAATGCGGGGCTTCCAGAACTAATCAATAATGCGACGTTAATTTAGATTCATTTGTTATAACCAGTACATCGCGCGTCTCAAAACACTCATTCAGAACGTTCCTGTTCTAGCAAAGGAGCGAGATGGCAAACCCTTCGCGTTGACGTGGCCACAAATGCACTGCGAATGATCCTGAACAGCATGCAATGGAGCAAGCGGCTGCACTTGGCATCGGAAACGCTCGTTCACTAGCTTCTATATTTAGTCTGGTTGGTTTTACGTACACACGTTCTTCATCTTCTTTTCGAAAAGGCGTGGATTGGAGCGCAGTTGGTGCAACGTTTCACACCAATGTGTCGCGGGCTTGTCGATTCATCATGGTGGAAAGCCACCTTTGCTGCATTCCAACCCACGCCCTCTCATACGCCCTTTCGTTTGCGGGGATAAGGACTCTAGAGTAAGCGCCGTGCGTCATAAGGGCTCCCCGAAAACTGCTCATCTTTGCACTTGCTGACGCTCCAAGTACATCGGTGTTTTCAGCTTGTCAATGGGCGCCTAGTAAGCGAAAGAACTCTTGAATATCTTGAAAGGCCGGTGCTGAACGAAACGGACTACATACTGAATGTCAACACGGTTAAAGGACATGGCTTCTTTTACGCTCCTTTGAAGGATTCTGATGTGAGTCGATGAACCTTAGATTTTTGTATATATTGCAATTTTCATCGCTAGACTAAATATCAAGGCTTCGGTGTTCAGGAGTGCCCAATTGTAAAAAGACACCCAAATTCCAGAATTCCCAAATGGGCGGGGCCAGGGCACAAGGTCATTGACAGCCCATCCTTCCCGCCTCCCAGGACGATGAAGAGGACGGAACGCGTCAATGACGTCGTGCCCTCGTAGCTCCGCCCACCTGGCAATCTTACACCGTCTTTAGTCCTCACCACTGTTCCGCTGTTCTCTTCCCCTCTCTATCCCTGACTTCTTTCTTGAAAAAGCTCATCCTCCCTCATATTCAAAATATGTCCTTTCACACCTTCAGATGCTGTGGCAGCTGCTGTCCTTTTTCTGTCCGCACCTCCCGCCGTTGAAGAAGTTTTCGCAAAATGCGCCCCCCCCCTTATCGAAATTGTTTCTATAGTACAATTTCCCTCACCCCATCCTACCTACCATCTCCCTGAACTTTCCTCTTGCCATTTTCCGCTGTTTTTTTTTGCCAAAATTCCTTCACTTTCTTCCCTACAAAGCAGAGGCATTTTTGGAGGAAGGGGAGGAAGTGCGGAGCTGCGGGTGGGAGGGGGGGGGGAGGGCAAATAGCGCACATTAAACGACAAAGTCAGGAGAGTCAACAACCGAAATTCCTTTCCAAAGGTAGGTACGACCTCTCTTACCTCACCCCCTCTTCCCCTTCGACCAGGACCCCTCGCTGGAGGTTCTCAACCTGCGACCTCCCTAGCACTCCCTTTTCGCGGCAGGACCATGACAAAATTACCGTCTGTTGCGTAACACAGAGTATCTTTCAAAAAAAACTGAGGTTATGGAGAATTTCAATTGTAACTAGGAGCTTTTCGGCTCAGGATAGGGCATTCTGCACTTTCAACTTTTCCTTAGATAGTTCATGTTTGGTTCGCTCGTGCTCTCTCTGGTGGGATCTGTAAACTCTAATAAAGCTGCGAACTGGTTCAAAAGGGTCATGGAGCACAGGGATTTGCAGATCTTTTCAAGGCCTGTACAAGATTTTCTGAGTATTTTCTGAGTTGCTTTTACCGAACCGCGCCGTAATCTCTACAGCGGTAGATGTAAAATGGGCGCACTTCGCCGACGAAGGTCTTTCAGGAGCAAGACAGAGTTTACGGGTTCCACATGGTGGCTAGGCGAGCTTGCTCCAGCTTCACAAGAGTTCATAGGTTACACCAGAGCGAAACTTGTGAGCCGGAACTAATAAAGCAGTGAAGGTACAACATGCACCCCGTCGCCGAACAGTGCCTGTAAATGAATGTTTCCGCAGAAAATAAATAGACATGTTCAAAGACCCAGAAGGAAAGAGACATCAATAAATGTGATTTGCAGAAGCATCTGATGATCGGTCATTCTGGACATGGATGTCAGCAAGTGATATTCGATAGAAAGCCACAAACGTTGCACCCTTTGCCCTTTACGTGACAAACGGACTGAAAGCGGGTGCTATTTGATATCTGGTAACTACATGCGTATGCAGAATGCTGTCTACGACGTCTTGGCTTCACAGCCGCCTGATTCTACCTCCGAAATGCGTAGCGCTTAATACTAGACGCACTATTAAATTCTACTTTCAATTACTTATCCCTTGGAACTTTGGAATCTGACTTCACATACACTTTTCTTCTGAGTAGACAGGACGGCGAGGGATGCCTCGGCCGTGCGCGGTCGCGATGCGGTTGCTCCATCCGGACCAATCAATACACCCTTGAGCGTTTACATTTCTACCTCAGTTTTTCATCTTCGTATTTTGCTATTCGTTATGATCGCTAAGCGTGTTGTGACGCTGTTATCTCATCCAGTTGTATTCATAGTAACAGTAATTTCGTGTCACTTTTATAATGGGTATAGAAGCAAGCACCAAAACGAAACTATGAAGTTGAAGACTGCTTGTATTTTTAATGAACTGGTTTCGTAATATGTTAGTGCATTGAAATGAATAAATTAAACACTGTAGTGCGTTTATACACTATATCCCGAGAATGGGGAGGGCGTGGCTGCGTACTTGACCTTGATCATGGCATAGAATGCGTTTCGCGTGAAATGTGAACACGCCTTCCTTGCAGGTTGGAACTTTTGTTTGTGGGGGTGGGGAGGGGAGGATAAAAGGCTGATGAGCGCAGTGACGGTTGTCGCTTAAAGGAAACAGGGATCATCAAGTAAAATCGAGTACATCCTAGTTCGCCGCGGGATGATGGGGCGTGTCAAAGGGGACGGGTTTAGCGCGTTGCTAGCCGGTTTTTTCCTTTTCCCCGCTGCTTCATATCGTTCGTATCAGTCGTTTTCCACCTCCCAACTGCTGTCGCTTTACCGCTTTAACAGCTGTTGAAGAATGCACTCGCGACGGGCCAAACCGAAACTCACTGACACGCCCCATCGTCCGCAGCGAACGAGACTGTGTGTGACCCCTCTATATGGAGTAGTCTCCAGATATTGACGACTAGCAACATTAGTTCTTTCAGGTTTATGTTTTTACAGAGCAGCGTATAACAGAGAAAAACAGTATAATTACAATGAAGGTTTCTCAAAAAAACCGCATAGAACTCTGCATTGTATCTTTGATCATTCTCGAAAATCTGGAAGTAAATTATCCCATTGTCAACTAGAATTTTCTGGTGAAAGCTCCATATCAAACCTTTTCGATCGGTCGCTCCGTTGTTCCAGTTGCCGCCATTACCGAAACCGTGTTGACCTGGTCTGCTGTTCCAGTTGTCGCCATTTCCGAAACCTGGTCGACCATTCGGTCCTCCGGCAAAAGGTCCACCAGTTCCGCCAAAAGGTCCACCACGTCCTCCAAAGCGCCCACCAGGTCCATCAAAAGGTCCACCAGGTCCTCCAAATCCACCGAAAGGTCCACGTCCACCACGTCCTCCAGGTCCACCATGTGGACCAAATGGACCATGTGGGCCACGCGGACCATGCGGACCATGTGGCATGAATTGCCCGAATATAAACTTCAGCACTTGGAATGCCTGTGAAAGTGTACACGAAAGGTTTGGCGAATAAGATAGACATTGATCCAAAACCTAAGTTAACCATTCATAGGCCTTCTCACCTTAGGATTCTTCGCGGTCAGTTCCCTTCTCTTCTGCTTTTGTTCCTGTCGAGTTAGCGTTTCGTCTTCCATTATCGCGGAAAACTCTTTGAAAGCTGTAGGTAAGTAATCAATTAGCTCGGTAACATTCTTCTTCACTTCTTTCATGTGCTCGTCCATTTTCTTGTTGAACTTCTCCACTTGCTCCTAGAATGTCTATTGGAGGCCGCTAAACTCGATAGAGTGAGCAGTTTGATTTTTTTCTCGGCTCCACTTACCTGTATCCCATTTTTCTTTGCCCATTCCATGACCTCCGTCTTTTGTTGGGCGATCGTTGAGTTCTTGTTGTGCATGATTTTGAAATACTCCTCTACAGCTTCTCGGGAAAGGTTTTTCAGATATGGTGGCGGTGGAGGTCCGTGGTGGTGATGGTGGTGGTGTGGTGGCCATCCTACCAGGACGATATGCCATCACAGTAGCAAAGAAAAACACAATAAGGGCTGTCTTCATTCTGAAAATAAACTTAATAGTTGTTTGTAAATTTTACAGAGTTCAAAGAGTCAGAAAAAGGCTATGAGGCGAATATTACTCCAACTTCGCTAAAAGTGAATGACTATTTGGAGAGTAAATGAGTGAAGGCCTATTTGGAGAGCAAACGAAGAGTTACTGTGCTGCCCTCATGGTGACCACGCCAGTTTATATCCCTCATTTTGGTGCCGATCGGTTGCACTTTTAGGGATGACTGCCACAACTGCACCTCGGAATTGGTGGACAACAGTAGCCTAATTGAAACTATCAGGTTCGCAAGAATGTCCTGCAGTCGGTGCAGAAGAATCAATGGCCAGGACGCATAGCCCTACGCAACCACCCGTGAGTTGATCCCAGGTTTAGGCTGAATTCTATCCACAGTTTACCCACGGTCTCGGTCATCAGGGAATGGGCATCTCATAAGTGGTACCCGTCTCTGTAATATTTATTCATTTTCTCACCCTGCACAAACGAAAAACTTATGTAGGAACTTCGTGGCAAGCACTTCGTGGGTGGTAACGAACTGGGCTTCTAGCATCACACAAGCTCGATTGGATTTCTCAAGGCAAAAAGCAGTATGCAGTGGTGAAAGAAGATGTGCACGGAGAAAAGCTCTCAAAGTGCAGCTGGTAAAACTGGGAAAAGGGGCTCGTGAATCCTAGTGCAGCAGTGACGACTAGCTCTAATTGAATGCAAAATGTCGCATGTGAACTTCGCCCAAAGAGACCGAATATCTTCCTACTCCACGATAACCAGCTTCCACACGTGACGAAGATTGCTCATGGAAAAGTTTTGGGTCTTGGTGGAAAAGTGTGACCATACTCAGCTAAGTCACTAGCCCTAGTAATCCCTGACTACCACTTTCTGACAGTTCGAATTTTTCTTTTGAAAAACAAGAAATTGGCAACTGAAGTTCAGCTCGCGAATGAAATGGAGATATTCTTTCTATCGAATTCAGCCGGAATCCCAGGAGAACAGAAACGAGGAGCTGCCCACCACATAGTCACTTGCCCCAGGTACCCATGGTAATTTTCTTTTTCGCTTTGATAATCTCTATCAGTGTAGGAATAATTGTATTCAAAATTGCCTTCCAAATGTTGCGGACTTCTTCCAACCCACTAATCCAACGATCAATGCAGTCGAAAGCAGGCTCATCGATCGGATGCGCGACCGAGGCTTCGCGAAGTCTGAACGCTGCCTTATTTCCTAGCGTTGCGCAATCACCTGCAACCTCATTTCCAGCCTTAGCACCGTCCACTTGATTTATTTTTTTGACAATGAAGAAAAGCAGATCCTGTCTGGTCTCTATCTTCGTAATGAGCCGTACTGGAAAGTGACGAATTTTCATGAGTCATGGATAGAAGGGGAATGTTTACGATGACGGCATATAGAGGAGAAAGCAGATGAACTAACACATGACTCTCACCTGCACTCACACGACTTTGTCACCTTTCACCAAAAAAGCGCTTTTTGC